>BLKM01000100.1:692342-734616 GCA_013340265.1 Coptotermes formosanus
CACCACCACCACCACCACCACCACCACCAATATAATAATAATAAAATAATAATAATAGGGTTTTGCAACTGGAAATATAGCCTATGCATTGGGACAGTAGGGTTTATGAATTCTGCTCACATCCGTTAGCGCGACATTGGGTTAGGGGCGGCAAACTTATTTTTACGGATCTGTTTGCTCCCTGAAAATTTTTAATTTTCATAATTTTCAGTCATGGCCTGAAGATGGCTCTTTGAGCTGAAAGCGGTAGCCTGATTACGTACTGCAAGTGTGCGTCTTGGTTGTGACTGTACTGTTAGTAAGAGTAAAATATACTTTTGCTTCTGTCATTAACCTGCGAATTTTGTTCTGCGTGTCACGTAGCACAAGGAAACGCAAATTCAAGACATTCGAAGCCTGGAAAGCGCCCGTACGATTTATAGTTCCATTTAATTAATCTCTGACGTGCGGCCACCGAGCTGAGGTATAAAAGCACCGCGACTTAACAGCTTAGCTGAGCCTGTTGACGTCAAGGATATGCAGACAGCCAGATCTTACGTTCTTGTCGCTAGTTGTGTTCAGAAACGGAACAATTAAACGTAATAACGCGCAGCGAGAAGTGTGGCAATAAATAGCTGGTATTTTGGTTGACGTCACCAGCACTTGCTGGGCGGGGGTTGCTTTTGCTGAAAGTTTTGTTTATGGAAGTGAGATTATGTTCCGCATGTTAACACATGCGTGCTGCAGCGTTCACAAACTGATTTGTGTTACAAGTACGGCATTCATTGTACATAAATTGCAGTTTCAGAACAGTATATTTTCCTTACAGATCAAGCGACCGTGTGGTATGGCTTATTTCAGTGGTTCCCGAAATGTGCTCCGCGGATTCCAGCGGATCAGCGACCAGTTCCCAGGGGATCCGTGGATACATTACTGTAATGACTACGTTAAAGAATACTTATTTTTTAATTAAAGGAAAAATTTTGTGTTACAGCCGATCCCAGTGACCGCGCGGTCTAAGGCGTGGGTCTGCGGCCGCTCGCTTGCTGAGATCGTGGGTTCGAATCCCATCGGGGACATGGATGTTTGTCTTGTACAGTGTTTGTGTTGTCACGTAGAGGTCTCTGCGACGTGCCGATCCCTCGCCCAGAGGAGTCCTACCGACTGTGGTGTGTGTCTGAGTGTGATCAAATGAAAATAAAAGCCCTCTACACCTGCTGTGAAAAAGTAGGTAGGAGAGGGAAGGACTGCACGTTTTGTTAGAAATGATTGCTGAAATTTTTTAATTGGCGATGTGAACTTTACAATGTCTAATTAAGAAACCACCTGCACTCACGAAGCGAGCGACAGTCAGTTCATTTAAGGTCAAATCATACAGTGCGTTGTTACGTATGCTACTGGTATATATTCTTCCAGTACTTCAGTTTTCCCCTGTCAGTATCATTCCACCAATGCTCCATACTCGTTCATTCATCTACCACCGACGCTGTATAATGTTTTTCTCCCAGTACTTCAGTTTCCCCTGTCAGTATCGTTCCACCAATGCTCCTTACTCATACATTCATCTACCACCGACGCTGTATAATGTTTTTCTCCCAGTACTTCAATTTTCCCCCGTCAGTATCATTCCACCAATGCTCCATACTCATTCATTTATCTACCACCAATGCTGTATAATGTTTTTCTCCCAGTACTCCAGTTTCCCCTGTCAGTATCATTCCACCAATGCTCCATACTCATTCATTCATCTGCCACCGACGCTGTATAATGTTTTCTCCCAGTACTTCAGTTTCCCCTGTCAGTATCATTCCACCAATGCTCCATACTCATTCATTCATCTACCACCGACGCTGTATAATGTTTTTCTCCCAGGACTTCAGTTTCCCCTGTCAGTATCATTCCACCAATGCTCCATACTCATTCATTCATCTACCACCGACGCTGTATAATATTTTTCTCCCAGTACGTCAGTTTCCCCTGTCAGTATCATTCCACCATTGCTCCATACTCATCTTCGTTTACACATCGCTGTTACCAGTAAGACAAATAGGCACTGCCTGTGAATGTTCCAACAAGCAATGCTTTTTCAGAAATCGGGGAGCATTAGTTAGAAAAGTGATTTCACTTTTTCCCCCCTCAGTGGGTTTTATTCATCTGTATGAGAAGTGAATTTGATTCAATTCAAAGCGAGATATTAAGTAATCTTGCGCAAATATTATTTTTAGATTAACGACAAAGTATTCTCAACCGTTGAGCTGTATTTCAAAGGCCCATGGCTACAACAGCGACACCACGTGACGTTAAACCTACATCATATGTTAAGGCCTTTCTCTGAAAGAGCGGTTTGGTGTAGAGGTGACGCTGTAGACTTGTGTGCAGCAGATTCCTGATTCGCGTCTCGACCGAGTCAATCCTGTGTTCTTCCGCAGTGCCTCCAACACGGCACATCGATTACGCGACGTTCGCTTCCTTCAAGATCCTCTTCAGTTCATCATGCATTAATGTTCCTATCTTTCGAAGGTGTATAGGCCGAGTCACAGACAGCGCCGTAAGACGAATCGCAGAAGAACGTTATTCAATCTATGTTTCGTCGAAATTTTTGTTCGTTTGACGTCACTGTCCAGTCTGTCGGAATTAACCTAAAACTAGCAAATCATAACCTGTGTCCATGATCGCTGTTTCCTAGCGAGTTGCCGATAGCTGGGCTGAAAATGACGGCAGTTTTTTGACACTTAGGCTGTATTGTTGCGTTTTTGTGCCTTACAACGCCGTGTCGCAGACTGCACAGACGTTTCAGAGATAAAACTGCACCCTTTTTCAGGGTGGTGTCAACGTGGTGTCGTTATTGAGGACACCAAAATCTGAAAATGCACCGCCTTTTGAACCTCACAATTTACATTTAAGATAAGATCTACGCTCTTCTAAGACATCACGCTGCGTCGTGTGAATTGTTTTTCGTCTTTTCGGGACAACGTATCCGTCCCATATTCCTTCTTGGACTCTTGGCCCTTGAAGATGAGACCGATACGTTGTCCCGAAACGTCGGTAAACAATTACCACACGACGCCGCGTAATACCGCAGAAGAGCGCATATCCAATCAACATCGCGGCGGAAGCCTGAAATCAAGGTTATATTTAAGAAAGTTTACTGACAGCAATAACTTACTGCTTACGGCAGACGGATACACACCCTCAAAAATTTACGTAAACAATTTTTTGTTACGTATATTAATTATTATTTCGAAATTATACAGTTAATGTATTCGATAAGTATGAGGACTTAACGGTATGAGGCTTCGAACATGCTTGTAAAAGGCGGTGTTATATAATGAACACCCTGTATATAAAATACGACGATAGAATGTTATAAAGAATATACGACCTCGGTGGATCGACAAAGCTTTCCTTAAACATTTTCAGTGAAAACAGAACGTACCTGAACGCTGTAACTAGCAGTAAGAAAAAGTTTACGTATCATATCATATGAGTCGTACTCTGGATGCTATAGAGGCGACCTGCAGTGTTATGGCTTCCACAGGCAGTCCCTTGAGCTTTGCGTATTGCAGAAATCACCTACTATCCTCACACATTGCTGTGTCTACACATTAATTAAATAAGGTACGCCGTCACTTCCTAATGCCTCTTTCAGGCCGGTTGAAGGACAATCTTTAATTCAATTTTTGTAGTCTTCAGTTAAGTGAAGGGGTTTAAATTCAGAGCTGCTAATACAGTCTCAGTTTTGTGTTCTTCCAGGTATTTAAACGACCTTTAAATTCAATAAGACAGAAAACTCTGCCAGGAAAAAATTGTACGTTTTGATATTTTGACAGGGCTGCGAGGAGTTATTTTCTGTTTTTCAACGCTTTTAGTAACAAAATAGCTCAGGCAGTGAACAAGCTTCTGGCTGTATGATGGAAGATGGGAATTTCCATTTTTGAGCGTGCCTCTGAATCCGGTACAGGACACTACACAACACAGGGACCCGACCCGCTTGGGGTTGAGTTACGTGTTAACCGTTTAAAGCCTAGCGGTAACTTTACATACGACCAGGTTTAACATTAAAAAATTCTACGTGGTGCCCACATTGCGTTTATGTGTTTTGTACGGATCTCAGAACAAACAGCAACTTTTGCCTTATAAAACATTAAGAGATTGGTTTTTATAACCGAAGTGGAGAGTGTTTACAGCGCGGTACGCACTGAGTCCTTATATAAAACAGATACGCTTCGTCTTTAAAGGGTTAAGTTAAGCATATAATGCCACAACACTAGAGGTTTCCACTACCAACAATATAATTATAGTCTGTTAAAAATCATAATTATCTCGTACAGAATATTTAATCCTGTTTTAACAATACCTTTTATACGGTACAGATATCAGCAACGCAGCCTGCAGCAGGGTGTGGAACCATACAAATAATGGCTCGGCAATGACGGTTGGTTTTAGATCTGGCAGCCTGTGCGCCCTGAGGATGGCGCACTGGCACCGAAACATGTCGCAGCTTTATGTATAGCACTTATTAGTGTGCACTTGGCTGGTGTAGTAAGTTGACTGTGTTGTCATGCTTACCTTGTTTTGCCACCTGGCCAAGTTCGTCACGGATTTTAAAGTAAGCAGAGGCATAAAAATCTGGGCGCAGTGTCGCTCTAAGATGCAGACACTTACAGGCATGTAGGAATATATGAATATCAGTGCCTTGACCGCAAGTACCCTGCAGAAAAATTTAGCTTACAGGATTGAATGACGCAAAAGGATATGAATATAGCGTGGAGTAAGGAAAGAAAGCTCTAAAATATCCACGTAAGTTCGCAGAGAGTTTATCACGGACGCTGTGTAAAAAGGTAAAGCAATCCCATTACAGGCCCGGACAGGCGCTTAGGTTCCCAGGGGTTGAGGCTCCCAGATTTCTAGACAATCGGCACATGAAGGTGGGTAGGTTCATCAGCCCCACGCACCGGCCGCATTTACCCCCAGTAAGGATTCCTGGTACTCATTTCTGTTAGAGGCTGAGTCGACCCCAGGGCCATAGTGCGACCGAAAGGATTATGACACCATCGGGAATCGAACCCGCGACCTTCCGGTTTGTAGCGCAGTGCCTCAACCAACTGCGCCACCGCGTGCCCCCACGGACGCTATGTACATTTCCTTGAATTATCGTCTTCTAACAGACATTACGAAACCGATGCGTGAGTCACTAAATTAGTTCTCAACACAAGACGGAGCTTTGTGTGTAACACTTGTATGTGAATATTAGCGTGCAATTTGTTGGTGTAATAAATTGACTATGTTGAGACTAGGTAATGTTTAGTGCATAGTTTGCACTCCGGACCATGAAGACAATAAGGAAACTCGATTCTGCGTGCTGTGTAGTTTGCGCCATAGGAACATAAAAATGCTCTAAACACATTCGCTGCTATTTGATGTACACTGTGCACTTCAGGAACACAAAGATACTGGAGCATCCCATTAGTATTTACTCTGTAGTTTGCACTGACGTACGAAGTTTAAAAGCTGAAGATTTGGCCAGTATAAAGTAATGCATCTCTGAGCTAATGAATATCGAACGCAACAACGATTGGGTATGACGCCGTATTTTAACAAGGCTTCACACTCTGTGACATTCTTTTGTTCCTCATTTTCTGATTGTCTGTGATAGAATATTCTACAGGTCTGGAGACGAATTGTTAGGGGTGGAATGGCCTGGGGGCGGGGGTGGGGGCGAGAAGGAGCGACGTTCGTGATCAATAGTCACGTGGCTGAAGGTCGTTCAGGCCTTTGATCCTATTATACGATATTTGAGTCCCTCAGGAATTGGCGAACTTCTGAAATGCCTGCTTTGTGCCTTGAGGTTAAAGTCTGACATGACTTGGCTGCTGACTTTGTCACTGTTCCTTCGTTGTTTTATCAGTTTATTTAGAACCGAAGCAGAGGGGAGGATAATATTAAAACGGATCTTCAATTAATTAGATTCGTCTGGCTCAGGATAGGGACCAGTGGCGAGGTGTTTTGAATACGGTGACGAACCTTTTAGTAACATTAAAGATGGGAGTTTATAGAGTAGCTGATTTTCTGTTAACCTTTTAAAGCCTAGCGGTAAATTTACATACGACCAGGTCTAACATTAAAAAATTCTACGTGGTGCCCACATTGCGTTTATGTGTTTTGTACGGATCTCAGAACAAACAGCAACTTTTGTCTTATAAAACATTAACAGATTGGTTTTTATAACCGAAGTGGAGAGCGTTTACAGCGCGGTACGCCCTGAGTCCTTATATAAAACAGATAGGCTTCGTCTTTAAAGGGTTAGTTTAGTCGTAAGATAGACAGCCTCTGCGTCGCAGTGCTGCCAAGACTTTGCAAGAATTATCTATAATGTGTTTGTCACATCATGATCTACTGAACTACCGAACGGATCTTTGCAAAACAGACATTTTTAGAAAGCTTGTGGTTTGGCATTGATGACAATCTGCTTTGTTTTTGTTAATTCCTTCTCAAAAATAACAAAATAACAAAAATAGCTAGAGTTAAGAATTGACAGTGTTGCTTCAAGCGGAGGCCATGAGAAGCTAACATGTTTCATATACTTCCCTTGGCCTTCACTTGAGGCAGGACTGTCAATTTTAACGTCCTGTTTCTCATTTACGCGTGCTAGGAAGCTTCTTTTTCTTATTTACACGTGCTAGGAAACTTCTGTTTCTCATTTACACTTGCGAGGAAGCTTCTGTTTCTTATTTACGCGTGCTAGGGAGCTTCTGTTCCTATTTACACGTGGTAGGAAGCATCTGTTTCTTATTTACGCGTGCTAGGGAGCTTCTGTTTCTTATTTACATGTGCTAGGGAGCTTCTGTTCCTCATTTACACGTGCTAGGAAGCTTCTGTTTCTTATTTACACGTGCTAGGAAGCTTCTGTTTCTTATTTACAGGTTGCTTATGATCCGTTGACCTCCGAAAGTAATTGCCCAGAATCAGGCATTATTAAGTACAATTTTTAATGTTTATTAAGGTTAGGATGCTGTGATATTTGTTGTTTAAATACTTTATTTTTTTAAGGTGCGAATTATTTGCACGGGTACAACTATTGAAGTGAAAATTAAACACGAACGGATTGCGCTGTGACTTTCAGTTGCAGTTCAGTCCCAGGGCTGTACAGCAGTTTAACAGGCGTCACCACACTTAACGTTGCCCTGATATCCTTGAAAGCTTCTGTTTTAATATCTACAGACGGTGCGTATTGAGGCTGTGTTTCTCTAGAATATTAAATCCTGCATTCTCGTTGGCCGTTACCTGATTTTTGGAGGAACCTGTTGCCTGTATGGTCATCAGAAGAGTAGGTCAGATGCCTGTCCTGAAGGTAGCGCCGGAAGTCGCTCCGATGCATTATAACCCAGCGCAGCGACAAAGTTCAAACAAAGCGATATTACACTGAACATTTTCAGTACGGATTGTTTTTAAGAGCTACCCTTAGCGGTACTTCCATACATTCTGTGCTTGCTTGGGTGAGGGTAGAGCTACCCAATTACAGGCCTGGACACGTACTTAGGGTTCCAGGAGGTTGAGGCATCCAGATTTCCGGACAGTCGACACATGAAGGTGGTAAGGTTGTCAGCCCTAAGCACCGGCCGCCTTTACCTCCCAGGAAATATTCCTGGTACTCATTTCTGTTAGAGGCTGAGTCGACCCAAGGCCGTAGTGCGGCCGGAAGGATTAAATAATCGACCCCCATCGGGAATCAAATCCGTGACCTGCCGGCTTGTAACGCAGTGCCTCAACCAACTGCGCCACCGCGGCCCCCGCTCTGGCCGGGACGTACCCGACACACCGAGGCTGTCTACAAACAGCCCCGCAGTAAGGGTTTCTCTCTGTTTTTTGTACTTTGATGCTGCAGCTGAGATGTCGGGGCAGAGGAGTCATTGCCTTAGGAGTAAATGAGTGCACCAGTATAAGTGGCTGCATATCATACTGGATTTATTTGCACATAATTTTTGTACTGTGTTTCCACTAATATCTAGGCCAAGGAAGGAAGAAATAATAGTGACTGGAGAAATTTTCGTAATGAGGAGTTTACAATTTGATGACATGAAGGAGAATGAAGTAGACTCGGCGTGTGGCACATGTGGGGGACAGGAGAGGTGCATACACGGTTGTGGTGAGGATACCTGAAGGAAAAGGTAATTTGGAAGATCTAGACGTAGATGGTAGTGTAATATTAAAGTGGATCTTAAAGAAACAGGATGGGAAGGCGTCAACTGGATTGATATGGCTCCAGACAGGGACAAGTGGCGGGCTGTTTTGGATACTGTAATGCACGTTCGAGTTACATAAAATGTGCTGGACTTTTTGACGAGTTGAGGAACTAACAGTTTCTTAAGGATTAAGTTTGATGCAGTTTGTCTGTTTGCTAGTCGTATGTCCATTAACGTTACTTTGTGTTATCAGTTGTGTAAAGAAGTGAATTGTGAGGATGAACTGCCAGCAGTTGGAGGGACATACTGCATCACTGACCCGCTTGAACAACTACCCGGAAGACGTAGTTCGCTTGCGGTAGCCAGGACAGGCTTGCGACATGATCATCACCTCAGAAGCGTTTGTTAATGTATAGATAAGATATCCATGCCCTCCATAGCAGAGACCGGCTTTAAACTTCCAGTAGGAGAAGCAGCAGAGCAGATCGAGTTACCTGGGGATCAAATGTTGACGTCCTGTCCACCGAGTGGGTGCTCTTTAAGCAGTCTAGGAGCGCATTCTAGTGGACAGATGCATCAATCAATGTCCGAGTTGCCTCCCATCAAGAAAAGGCAGACGAATGAAGAGGTGCGTCATAAGGACAGTAATTATAAATACATTTCTCAAAGCCATGTGACAATGCAGACAGCTCTGAAGCAATAAATCGTGTGGAAGGAGCATTTGAAACGTAAAATGCGTTGAGTGATTTTTAATGCTTTCATTATTAAATTATTATATGTACAGGAGAGTTTTTAGCGTAGATTGGCCATAGGAGGTACCATATTTAGCGTAGTTTTGCCATAGGAGGTAACACTTTCAGAGTACAATCACTGAGCGTTCTAGGGAAATGTTGGAATAATGTTTTAACCTTTTAAAGCCTAGCGGTAACTTTACATATGACCAGGTTTAACATTAAAAAATTCTACGTGGTGCCCACATTGCGTTTATGTGTTTTGTACGGATCTCAGAACAAACAGCAACTTTTGCCTTATAAAACATGAAGAGACTGGTTTTTATAACCGAAGTGGAGAGTGTTTACAGCTGGGTACGCACTGAGTCCTTATATAAAACAGATACGCTTCGTCTTTAAAGGGTTAACATTAAAAAATTCTACGTGGTGCCCACATTGCGTTTATGTGTTTTGTACGGATCTCAGAACAAACAGCAACTTTTGCCTTATAAAACATTAAGAGACTGGTTTTTATAACCGAAATGGAGAGTGTTTACAGCGCGGTACGCACTGAGTCCTTATATAAAACAGACACGCTTCGTCTTTAAAGGGTAAAAGCGCTCATCCCGGTGGCCGCGCGGTGTAAGGCGTAGGTCTATGGCCATTTAATTGCCAGGATCGCGGGTTCGAATCCAGCTGTGGGCGGGGATGTTCATCTCTTGTGTGTGTTGTGTAGGTGGCGGCCTCTGCGACGAGCTGATCACTCATTGAGAGGAGTCCTACCTTTTGTGTGTGTGTGTGTGTGTGTGTGTGTGTGATCTAGAAACGTCAAGAATGAGGCAGCCTAGGCCTGGGTTGGGCTCTGCGTCACAGAAAGGAAAAAATTTTTATCCAAACACGCGACTGTTTTTTTCTTGTTTGTGATGTCTCACCGTTGCAACACGTTGAAAGCTACGCACCTACTGGTTACACAGTGTGTGCGGCTTTCCTTCCTTGTCTTTGAACAATGTTTTATGGTTCATTCACTAGACTTTATACCGGGTAGGAGATAAGGTTTCTGGAGTAAGTGGAAGAACGTGGAGGCTAATACGGTCGAGATTATTGCGTATAACATCAACAATATATATATATATACCGCATTATCATAGTCGCTGTATCGTGTGATTTAGATATTGGCATGATAAGTGGACTGAAAAGGCTTAATGAGACTTGAGTTTATCACAGCTGTGAAGCCGCGTAATGTGTTACCGTCTTTAGTGACACCGTGTTTTACACGAATTGGTGGGTAACTACGTGTCGAAGGAAAACACTGTTTCCACCTTCAAGGTAAAATATTGAGCAAGTGTTCCGAAACCAAGGTAACTACCTGCGACATTCCAAGGCGGTGGCATAAACCAGGGGAGCGAAAGAACTACTAGCTGTGGATGGAGGCAGCGTATTCTGTCGAAACATTGGTAGCAGAATGCGTCACGGCTCCAAGTAATATGAAAGGACTGAGGTAATTCATTGTTAGTTCCACACTGTTTAACCTTCTAAAGCCTAGCGGTAACTTTACGTACCACCAGGTTTAACATTAAAAAATTCTACGTGGTGCCCACATTGCGTTTATGTGTTTTGTACGGATCTCAGAACAAACAGCAACTTTTGCCTTATAAAACATTAAGAGACTGGTTTTTATAACCGAAGTGGAGAGTGTTTACAGCGCGGTACGCACTGAGTCCTTATATAAAACAGATACGCTTCGTCTTTAAAGGGTTAATTGTAATCAGGAACCAATGGTGTATGACAGTGAGCGAGCTGAAGTAGTGGTTTGTTAGTTTTGTGTATTTAACTCTTACGACGACCCAATGTTGCACAACTTTGAACACAAGCACAACAAATTAAAAAACACAACACATAGTCATGCGTACTGCAAGCCCTTCAGATATTTACATGTCACGTACGTGTTACACTTCTTATTTCATTCCGCGTAATCTAAGGCCTCGCGATTCTTTCCACATCTATATACGTTTGTGATTTTGTATTTCTAATAGAAGACAGGGGGCCTCGCGATAAAGGTAAAAGGTAAAGCAGTCCCATTACAGGCCTGGACAGGCCCAGAGGGTTCCAGGAGGTTGAGGCTCCCAGATTTCTAGACAATCGGCACATGGAGGTGGTAAGGTTGTCAGCCGTACGCACCGGCCGTCTTTACCCCCCAGCAAATATTTCTGGTACTCATTTCAGTTAGAGGCTGAGTCGACCCCAGGGCCAGAGTGCGACCGACAGGATTATGCCAATGAAAAAATCCACTGACACCATCGGGAATCGAACCCGCGACCTTCCGGTTTGTAGTGCAGTGCCTCAACCAACTGCGCCACCGCGGCCCTCGCGATTCTTTGCACATCTATACACGTTTGTGATTTTGTATTTCTAATAGAAGACGGGGCACGCGGTAGCGCAGTTGGTTGAGGCACTGCGTTACAGGCTGGAGGGTCACGGGTTCGATTTCCGATGGTGTCACTGGAATTTTTCATTGACATAATCCTTCCGGCCGCACTATGGCCCTGGGGTCGACTCAGCCTCTAACAGAAATGAGTACCAGGAATGTTTCCTGGGGGATAAAAGCGGCCGGTGCGTAGGGCTGACAACCTTACCACCTTCATATGCCGATTGTCTAGAAATCTGGGAGCCTCAACCTGCTGGAACCCCTAAGGGCCTGTCTAGGCCTGTAATGGGATTTCTTTGCCTTTTTAATAGGAGGCATACTCAGAGCGAGTTAGTTCCCCATTTGTTATAATGAAACTTTCAGATGACTTACGCAGATTGTAACACCTCTCCAAGAAGCCTTTACCAAAGTGGATTTTAAAGAAGGTAACATTTAGGTTACGTGCAAGTTGGGCAAAAAAAGAAAAAGTGCTTTTCGTTCTTCATTTTTTTGTCGCAGGGAAACAAATGAATCTCGACAGTCGATGTTCGATCAGCTCCCCTTCCCAGCTTTTTAAAAATTAAAATTGCTTCGCTGGTCGCCTACTCTGAAGGAACCTTAAGTAATACGCTTTTATCTTTTTATGTAAAATGTCAATATCGTTGTGGAAATTCATGTGTGTTGTGTGTTAGTATTTCTGTTTTTTTAAAATCAGAGTTAGCTTCACTCGTTACTTTTATGGCGCCTGTGCTCCAAATATTTATTATTATTATTATTATTATTATTATTTATTTTGACTGCAAATGGGTTTGTACCCGGTGGCAGTGGTACTACAATAATACACAACACACAAAGTAACACGCCGCGCTCAAACAAAACACAGTACACAAAACTACAAAAACAATAAAGGACACATACTACACATAATACATCAATTACAATACAAATACAATTACAATACAATACAAATATAATACACATACAATTACAATACAAATACAATTACAATATACATACAAATGCAATTACAATACAAATACAATTACAATGCAGATACAATTAAAATACATATACAATTACAATACACATACAAATACAATTACAATACACATACAATTAAAATACAAATGCAATTACAATACAAATACAATACAAGCAATACATATACAGTTACAATACAAATACAGTACATATACAAATACAATACATATACAATTACAATACAAATACAATTACAATACACATACAATACAAATACAATTACAATACAAATACAATACACATACAAATACAAATACAATTACAGTGCAAATACAATTACAATACACATACAAATACAGTACAAATACAATTAAAAATGACCTAAAGTTGATCAATTAATATTAGTAAATAATTAAGCATACTGTACAGTAATATGCAGTAATGAATTACGTAACTGCATGAACTGATGCACTCGCATTTCACCAATATTGAAAACTTCCGTTCTGTGTTACATGTTAGAAGAAAAGGCGGCATATTCTTTTTCTTCTGGTAATGTACGTGAAGGTGCTTTTACAGATTTTGATTCTTCTTTTTGTTATGAGAGGCTAGGGGCTGCAATATTGACGAATTGGTGTTTGACGCCCGGCAGGGGCGACCGACCGGCTGTGAGACAGATCAGCCTACTGCGTGATTTCAGGCTTTCTCCGCGATTTAAATGAAATCTACACTGCTCTGGTATTTTACGCACCGTAGAATAGTATCTTGTTGCAGACGTTTCGGGATAACCTATCTGTCCCATCTTCATGGGGTCAAGCAGTCCAAGAAGAATTTTTTTTGGATTGTTTGACCATTGAAGGTGGAGCAGATAAGTTATCCTGAAACGTCGGCAGCAAGCTACCATTCTACGCTGCAGAAAATCCCGGAGGGGCGCGGGTCGCAAAGACCTTGCTGTACAGTAGGTCTGCAAACTGCTTCCTCGTCGCTACGTGACACTGACGGGTCACTTTCTTACACTGCCGGTGTTCAGATGGACGTCTTCACATCAAAGTGCACAGGGACTACATGACCTGGGTCAACGAGTTGTCCCTGTCCACGATGTGAAGGCGTATAGGGAGAGCATATACATAGGGTTCCACTTATTCTTGACCTTGGCAGTAGATAAAGGTAAGTTGTCAAATTCACGCCCCAGGTACCCGGGGTTGTTTCCCGCGGGTAAAGCGTGGTGTAGGTAGACGCCAGAGCCGGTCTGACGTTTATAGGCGCGTTCGCAAAATTGCGAAAAGCGACTATTAGCTTCGTATTTTCTGTCTGTCCAATGTAACAACTCCGGCTCCCACTGGACGGATTTTTATGAAATTTGGTATTTGAGGATTTTACTGAAATCTGTCGCGAAAATTCCAGTTTCTTTAAAATCTGACAAGAATAACGGATTCTTTATGCGAAGACCTGTGTACATTTATGGTAATATCTCGGTGACTTCTTCTTAGAATGAGAAATGTTTCAGACAAAAGCTGTAGAGAAAATCGAAACACACATTTCATGTTCAATAACTTTTTTTCCCCCGACAGTCGTGCCGTTTGTGAGATAATACGACAAAATACGGTACAGCCAGACAGGCCACAGATGACAGTATAATACGGCGCATGCGCTTTGCATGCTGGGTAATTAAGGCTACAGAAGCACACTCAGAATATGTAATACTCCCTGCCTTTCCACAACAATGATAGTTACGCGAATGCACCTCAATGTAACGTTTATACGTACACGTACACTGCCTGCCTTCTTGGATAAGAGAAAAGTCTGTTCTTCCTTCCTGGATCAACAAGTCTCTGTTCTAATTGCTTTTCCCTGTTCTGTACTTTGTTAACTCCCGTTGATGCTTCTTCCGGTTTATTTAGTGTGAACATTCACTGTGCCCGTATGCTTGTCGTTTTTGCAACACGTCAAATGGCAGAGTGTTCCTAGAAGATTAAGGCTTTAACCTTTTAAAGCCTAGCGGTAACTTTACGTACCACCAGGTTTAGCATTAAAAAATTCTACGTGGTGCCCACATTGCGTTTATGTGTTTTGTACGGATCTCAGAACAAACAGCAACTTTTGCCTTATAAAACATTAAGAGACTGGTTTTTATAACCGAAGTGGAGAGTGTTTACAGCGCGGTACGCACTGAGTCCTTATATAAAACAGATACGCTTCGTCTTTAAAGGGTTAAATCCAGAATTGCCATGGCAAAAGCAGCATTCAGAAAGAAGATTCTCTTCACCGGCAAATTGGACTGAAATTTAAGGCAGAAACTAGTAAAGCGTTACATTTGGAGGGAACTCCCGGAACTCCGGGAGGGTTTTGGGGGACGTCAAAACTGTACCTGTCGGTTGAGGGTTCTCGGTGTGAGTAGCGGGTGACGACGGTATAGCACTTAGACATGAAGTTGCTCCTTATGCATAGCCAAAACACAAAACATGTTACTGGTTTGTTGTCTGAGCCTTTAACCCTTTAAAGACGAAGCGTATCTGTTTTATATAAGGACTCAGTGCGTACCGCGCTGTAAACACTCTCCACTTCGGTTATAAAAACCAATCTGTTAATGTTTTATAAGGCAAAAGTTGCTGTTTGTTCTGAGATCCGTACAAAACACATAAACGCAATGTAGGCACCACGTAGAATTTTTTAATGTTAAACCTGGTCGTATGTAAAGTTACCGCTAGGCTTTAAAATGTTAAGGAACGATAGACATGCAATAGGTTCACACGTACAGAATGCGGTATCATTCGAGTTAGAGTATTATAGCAAAAGCGTGAGTGAATTTGTTAGAGTGCTGTAGTGCATTCCACTTCTGGGAAACCTTTCGCGTGCAGTTATCCAGAAGCTTCCACTGACACCGCGACTCTTCTACGTATTGTGGCGCGTGTTTGGCAGCTGCGGCATCAGTTTGGAAAACTGGTGCCGCGTAGTATCACCCATGAAGCATACTACTTTCACGCTTACGCTTGATCACTGTAAAAACAAATGTAAGACATTTTGTGCAATGTTATAGAGCCATTATAAGCGGCACGCGGTGGCGCAGTTGGTTGAGGCACTGCGCTACAAACCGGAAGGTCGCGGGTTCGGTTCCCGATGGTATCATTGGAATTTTTCATTGAAATAATCCTTCCGCTCGCACTATGGCCCTGGGTTCGACTGAACCTCTAACACAAATCAGTACCAGGAATAATTTCTGTGGGGTAAAGGCGGCTGGTGCGTAGGGCTGACGACAACTTGGCTGATTGTCTAGAAATATGGGTGCCTCAACCTCCTGGAACCCTAAGGGCCTGTCCAGGCCTGTAGTGGGATTACTTATAGAGCCATTATGTAATTAAAAGTGTTGATTTTGTGGTCCTGAAAAAGGCGCCTTCTACGCTTATGCATACACGATATATAACAGATATATACACAGTATACGTATAACACACCATTGTGCACGTATATAAATTATGTACTTATATGAACCTGCACCGCAAGCCGCTGCACCTGCTATGTTCGTGGTCTCGTTACTGACTGTGCTGGATGTGTTTTCTAAGAGTGTGCGGTGAGTTGTGGCAAGTGAGTGACATTTCTCAGTACTGTGACCTCCAAAGCTGAATTCTTGACTGCAAAACCGGCCGTTGTATCTAACGTTTTTCGCGATTTGGCGCAAGCCCATAAAAATGTCTAAATGCACCTCGGAAGTGTACCGTTACTCTTGCTGGTGCCTTCATTTCTACCGTACTTGGCATCCTTGTGTCAATGGCTGATGAAGTGAGTGGTTAAGTCATAATGGGGTTGATAATCGAGAATAATCGATAGTAAGCGATATAAATAAATATATGTCGATAATGATAACTGAAGGTGTTATTGTAGTCCGTCCCGCGACAGGTCTGTAGCGTCTTCCAAAGCGAGTTCTCCACACAGTGCTATCTAGTGCTTCCTCTTTCGATTTACAGTATCCTCTCGTTTCCTTGAAAGTCATCCAGTAGCTGATTACGTCTTCTTCCTCTTCTTCCTCTTCTTCCCATCACTTCTATCCTTTTATCTGTCATGCCTTCAATAACGTGTTTCAAAAAGCAGTTCGTACTCAAGATATGGCCAATCCATTTAGCCTTTCTTCTTTTTATCGTACGTAGGATATTCCTTTCCTCCTTGACTCTATGTAATACTTCTTCGTTTCTCCTACGATCGGTCCAGCTGATCTTCTCTATCCTTCTCCAGCACCACGTTTCAAAGCTTCCCAGGTATTTCTGACCTACTTTCCGCAGTGTCCACGTTTCAGCACCACACAAAGCTATGCTCCAAATGTAACGCTTTGCTACTTTCTGCCTTAAATTTAAGTCCAATTTGCTGGTGAAGAGAACCTTCTTGTTGAATGCTGCTTTTGCCATGGCAAGTCTGAATTTAACCCTTTAAAGACGAAGCGTATCTGTTTTATATAAGGACTCAGTCCGTACCGCGCTGTAAACACTCTCCACTTCGGTTATAAAAACGAATCTCGTAATGTTTTATAAGGCAAAAGTTGCTGTTTGTTCTGAGATCCGTACAAAACACATAAAGGCAATGTGAGCACAACGTAGAATTTTTTAATGTTAAACCTGGTAGTATGTAAAGTTACCGCTAGGCTTTAAAAGGTTAATTTCACGTGTTCGTCTTGCATCATTTGTTATCATGCTATCCAAATAGTTGAAATATTCCACATTCTCCGGCTGTTTTTGATCTATCATAATCTGTAATGGCGCTGGTTCCCATGAGGGTCTCATCACTGTAGTTGTTTCCACATTCATTTCAATTTCATAGCGTCTCAATTTCAGTCAGTCTATCCATCATGCCCTGTGGCGCCGTTTCTTCATTATCCAGTAGCACAAGATGAGAGGTAAAAGAATTCCTATACAGGCCTAAGACCCAAGGGGGAGTAAAGTCACAGCTCCACCCTTTCGTTATGTTCGGCGCTCTAAGGGGTTGAGGTGGCTAGCCCCACGCCCCGGCCGCTTTACCCTCGGGAGACACCCGGTACTCACTGTACAGGAGGCTGGGTGGAGCCCAGGGCCGGTCTGGACGGTTGCGAAAAGTCTCGCCCCTACCGCGATTCGATCCCCGGACCGCCCATCCCGTAGCGAGTCGCTATACCGATTGAGCTATCGCGGCCCACAGTAACACAAGGTCAACTGCATGTTTCACAGTGAAAATTACTTGTCATCGTATTTTGAAATATCCGAACCCCTCAGTAGCTCTAAATGGGATAGAATCGGCGACAAACAGCAACTTTCTCTAATGCCTATTCCGAGTTTTACACTTTTTTTCTCGCCTCTGTCCAGTCGCACTTTAACACTCCTGTATTACATTATCATTTACTTTTTAAGTGTGCTAAAATAGCAACACCCTAGCCTAGATTGTCAGTGTCATTTTTTATAAATTTTTCCTATTATTACAGTAGATTTTTATTTGCATGTGATGTGCCGAAAAATACACAGGTAAAATTGTGCATATAATAATTGTAAGTGTGCTTATAAATTGTTCATTCTGTGTATCGAATTTCGTGTTGCCTGCATGCAGATCACATTTTGCCAGAGTTGCCCTGAACATATAAAAAGTCGAGGGGGTCCGAGTTACTGAATGCTGTTCGTTAGTTGTCCGTTGCTGGTGTGGGGAGCATTAGACCACGACAGGCCGCTCTAAGGTTGAAGGCGGTATGACAACTCCCAGCAACACACCGGATATTAAACGCACCATTGAGTATGGTAATACAGTCAGCATAGCGAAGTTCGATACACGAGTCATATTACAAGACAAGGAGGTGCTTCCGGTCTGAACGCTTCTGCGCGTGCGCTTTGGGGAGAAGGGGGTGGCCAGATGTTTGGGGAGTTGTCAGTGCACCTGTAGCTGACCGTGCAGACAAACGAAACCTGTGTGTGCAGACCGCACGATGCTATGATCGTTGCTTAACATAGACTTTGTCTCGACTTACAGACGCATTGATCTTATCCTGTTGATTGTTGAGAGGCCGTGTTTCGAAGACGACAACAATGATTGGGTACGTCACCTTCAGCATCGTCGCCTGGTTTTTCGTCACGCGCGTAGATGGCGGTAAGTAGTTCATTGTCAGTTCGGAATGAGTGTATACGAACGTTGTTGTGTGTTACGTTCGTGTGTTATTCGGAGCGGTGTTAGTGTTAAGCTGTTTAGCGGGTGGGTGAATACGTCTGCTTGCAGTGCATGTGGTTTCTAACGGTCATTCAGGCAACGTCTTGAATTTACTTTGGAATCTGCCGGTGACATCTGGATAGAAGGCTGGATTATGTTATGTCAGTGACCTCTATTTTATTTTCCAGAAGTGCAGCATTTGTTTGTTTCCGCAGAATTTTAAAAAGCGCATGAAAATTCCGAGTTTTTCACGTCTTTGCAGCAGTGTAATCGATGTTTCCGTTCTTATGGGATGTGACACTGCGGGAATAGCTCCGGGCCTTTTGAAGGAACATACCGCCTTCATCTTCAAGGCCGTCATTGTTTGTTGGCTTTGAAACCTATAGGTTCCTCCGAAACGTCGTACTTAGCGATGCAGCATCACATCCTACAGGACTGAATACACTTTAAACCTTATTTATCGTTCACAAATCTACCTGTGTAGTCAAATTATGTGCAGACGCTAGTATATATGTTTTGGGCTAAAAAAAAAGGATGCGATTAATTTTCGGCGACGGGCAAGAATTTTGCGGGGCAGCTAGGTTCTGAAGCATTTTACCTGTGATTTTCAAATGGGGCTGTTTCTGCGAGACTTGTGGTTCTCCTAGCAGTCCTTTCTGCGGACCCGGTCTGTTTCAGACAAACATATTATTACATACATTCCGTACTCTGACGTAATTACACAGTATTAGCTGCAACTGTCAGTGTGATGTGCAGATAGTGCGTTACACTTCCGGGTGTAATTTTAATGCGTATTCTTAAAACAGTTTTGTTAATTTAATATATTTTAATCTCATAATTTAAGCGTCATTTCTTCCCCAAATATTTATTTGTTAGCATAAACCTGCGATATGTGCACTGACAAGGTACGATACGTCCCGGACGAAGAACGGGTGCTGCTGTAGGTGACTTATAGATACAGATGTTCTTAATTGAGCAAAAGTGTGCCAAGCCACACAGCAGAGTGGTACCACTGTTGCTGTGTCAACAGCTGCATACAGTTGAGTGTTAGCTTCCATCCGTGTGTACGTAGCTTACTGCTATACGTTGCCACTTACGCACATTATGAAGATAACTTAATCGAAGTCTTATTATTGCACTTAGGCGCGGTAAGTAACATTGGAGTTGACGGACGGTGTTTCTGGAATGAGCGAAACGGATTGCGGCATCGTGTTGCTTGTTTAGCTTGCGCCGTTCGTACAGTGGCCGTGTGGAGCGAATCCGGCTGTGCTGTGCTGCGATGTGATGCACTTGTTGTCTTAATGAGGCTGTGGCCACGGGCTATGTGTCTGTTGCGTGAACTGGCCGCAGGCAGCTCGTGTTTGGCCTGCTGGACTGAGGCTGGGTACTGAGACGGACTGTGAGAATGTTAACGCTTGCGTGTGAATAAATGGGTAAGGCTTGTGCTGTGTGTGTGTGTGTGTGTGTGTGTGTGTGTGTGTGCATATATGTGTGTATATGTTATGTATGTATTATGTACGTACGTATGTACGTATGTATGTATGTATGTATGTTTGTATGTATTTTTGTGTGTTTGTATATGTGTGTGTGTACGTATGTATGTACGTACGTATGTATGTATGTATGTATATAGTATGTATGTATATATGTATGTATTTTTGTGTTTGTATATGTGTGTGTGTGTATGTATGTATGTATGTATGTATGTATGTATGTATGTATGTATATGTATGTACGTATGTATGTATGTATGTATGTATGTACGTATGTATGTATGTATGTATATAGTATGTATGTATATATGTATGTATTTTTGTGTTTGTATATGTGTGTGTGTGTGTATGTATGTATGTATGTATGTATGTATATGTATGTACGTAAGTATGTATGTATGTATGTATGTATGTATTTTTGTGTGTTTGTATATGTGTGTGTGTACGTATGTATGTATGTATGTATGTATGTATGTATGTATGTATGTATGTATTTTTGTGTGTTTGTATATGTGTGTGTGTACGTATGTACGTATGTATTTATGTATGTATGTATGTATGTATGTATGTATTTTTGTGTGTTTGTATATGTGTGTGTGTACGTATGTACGTACGTACGTATGTATGTGTGTATGTATGTATATGTATGTATGCATGTATATAGTATGTATGTATATATGTATGTATTTTTGTGTGTTTGTATATGTGTGTATGTATGTATGTATGTATGTATGTATGTATATGTATGTACGTAAGTATGTATGTATGTATGTATGTATGTATGTATGTATTTTTGTGTGTTTGTATATGTGTGTGTGTACGTATGTACGTATGTATGTATGTATGTATGTATGTATGTATTTATGTATGTATGTATGTATGTATTTTTGTGTGTATGTGTGTACGTACGTACGTATGTATGTATGTATGTATGTATGTATGTATTTTTGTGTGTGTGTATGTATATGTGTGTATGTGTGTGTATGTGTATTGAACGGTTATGAATAGGAACAGAAGGTGTCATCACACGTTTGCTGTTCTCTCGCCCTCTGTGGTGATTGTGCGTGGACAGCAGAAGATGACGCAATGTCAGGCGCTAACTGCTGTAGATAGCTATAACGAGCACTGGAAGGTATGACTGGTTTGTTGGTGTTGCGGCGGTTTGTGTGCGTTGGATGACAGAATTTATACTTTGACTGAGCTGAGAGTGATGCACACGTGGCCGGAAAGTAAGGGAAGCAACCCGTCAGTCACGTGATATCATTGAATTCGTACAAATAAGCCATGAAAGGTTGAAACACTTTCATTGACATGCGCGATACTGATCCGTCCAGATGGCCAACTTCGAAGATGGCGAAGTTGGGGGCTGTACCGCACACTCAGCCAGCTTGGGCCAGGGTGCTTTGCGATATCCGCTTGCTTTCCGTCTCACAAGGTGCGTATCTTTGTGGAAAGGCTAAAGGAAATTATTTTTTCTAATTACATCCCACAAAATACGTAAACATGTAGTCGAGACTTCCCTAGAATGCGTTTGTCACATGTCATATTGTTCAGTTATACAATACTCTTAACAGGATACATAAATCTGAATCATCCTATACTTTAGCACGAAATTTCAGACAGGCCTATGCGCTGACAGGAATGTGTGTGTGGAATCTCTAACGTGTTATGTGATGTTACAGTTTTTCTAGGCCCTTCATTGCTTTAACCTCCATACGAGGAACCGTGCGGTAGGCAATAATGGAGAAAGCAGTAGCAGCATTATTGGCGTCTTTCAGTGCGTTGCGCAGATCAGTGGTTCATATGCATGTTTTTGATACCTATACTCCAAATTAATGATACAAAAATTCATGCAGGGAATTGTGGGAGAGACTATAAGCAGGCAGTAATCAGTTTTAGCAGTTCCTACAGGTAACGAGAGGCACCTGGGAATAGAACACGGTAACTGACACAGTTGTGCTGCACTGGCACGTCTGTAACCATAGCGGAAATGTTGTAACGTAAAGCTGTAGGAAGATATCGTGTACGAATCACGAACACTGAAGCTATAGCAAGTACTATTATATAGATCACGAACAGTGAAGCTATAGCAAGTGCTATTATATGGATCACGAACTATGGAGCTATAGGAAGTACTGTCACACAGATCACTAGCTATGGAGCTGTAGGAAGTACTGTCACACAGATCACGAACTGTGGGGCTATAGGAAGTACTGTCACACAGATCACGAACTGTGGGGCTATAGGAAGTACTGTCACACAGATCACGAACTGTGGGGCTATAGGAAGTACTATTCCGTAATAACCAACAACTCAGTGGTGTGGCGTCTTCTGTGGTCAGTTTGTGTCAATCAGTTGTTGCTAAAATTAAGTGCTGTTAAGGAACCCTGGACACCAAACCAAGACACGAACTTTCTCTGAGCCAGTTCATATTACTGTCACTATATATTTCGCCACAATTGTTTTTAATATTATCCACGTTTCACTTGGGGACCAGTGTATCCCTAATGCCCCTCTTTCACGCTGTATTTAATAAGGCTCAGCTTGCACTGCGTCGATTGACATGGTGTATACTGAATAATGAAGTGGTAGGGATATGTAAGGAAGCGGACAGTGACCTATGCTGACGTACTGCCTCAGCGTTTGCGTGGGGCTACTGAGGAAAGGTGGAAAACGTCAGTAAAACGGCCTGTCTCCGCGTCGGTATCCGAAGCAATAGCCTGCGGGATAAGAGGCACGGGTTCTCTTCACTGGGCACGTTGTTCGGTTGAGGACACGTCTTTGTCCCTACCGGGTATCGATCTCCTATCCATTCACTTTTACGACTTCTGTATCCTACCAGAATTCACAGTACTGAGGAAGGAATGAGAAGCGTCACAAAAGCCCCTGTCAGATTAACTCGTAGTAACCAGACCCACACATAAGTGGCTTACCGCTGAAATAGCCTGTTTGGTAGACCATAGTCTGGGCAATAGTTTGTGGTCTATCGAGCCGAACTCTCCAGCTGTGTGGGTGGGGCAAAAAATGTTCGATGGAGAAAGAAACAAAGAAATCCCCGGCCAATGTACGGGGGGCGGCCGGCCAGCAGGCGCGAACAGCTGTGAGCAGACGGGAGCGCTGTAGTGCAGTGAAGCGGAGATGCCGAGAGGCGAAGTGCAGTTCGCCTGGTTAAGAAATTCCACGTCTTTATGGAGGCTGAAAGTTTATTGTCGTGTTCACAAGAGCGCTCCTTGGAACCATAATTACCCCGGCCCTTGCCTATAGACTTTATTGTAATTGTTATCAAAGCGTCTAGGATTATGTCTTACAAGTAAGTAGCTTCAGGTTTCCCGACCAAAATTTTTTTATAAATAAAGCAATAAATAAAATCAGCCAAAATGCAACAATAAATTCTTGAAATACTAAGAAATGAAATTCATATGCTAAATTTTAGGCGCGTTCGCAAAATACCGAAGAGCGACTCTTGGCTTTGTCATGTCTGTCTGTCTGCCCGCATGGAACAACTCGGCTGCCACTGGACGGATTTTCATGAAATTTGATATTTAAGTATTTTTTTAAAATCTGCCGCGAAAATTCAATTTTTATTAAAACCTGACAGAATAACGGCCACTTTACATGAAGACGTACGTACATTTATGGTAATATCTCGCCGAATTCTTGTTAAAATAAGTGTTTCGGACAAAGTTGTAGAGAAAATAAAATCACACATTTTGTGTTCAATAACTTTTTTCCCCAAAACCGTGCCGTTTATAACATAATGTGGAAAAATATGGTAGAGGCGGACAGGCCACAGATGGCAGTATAATACGGCGCATGCGCTTTGCATGCTGGATAACTAAGGCTACAGACACACACTCAGAATGTGTAATACTTATTGCTTGTCAACGACAAAAATTGTTACGCGAAAGTGTCTCAGTGTTAGGTTATGCGTATATTACTCGTCTTATTTAAGTTAATGTGCAGGTCAAAGGACCACGTTCATAAACAAAAGAAGATCGCGTAGACGAGGTTAGTCAGCGTAATTGGAGTGAAAACTGAAATATCGTGTCAGTTTATGGTATTAGGAAAGAGACACTTGGAACGAACCAGGACACAATGGTAGAGACAGTCTGAAAATACAGGAAGAGTTGGAAGGGGTGGTAAACAATTGAAAGATTGAAAGAGAAAATGAGGGACCGGGTGCCTTTCTGTCCGAGGAGAAGGCGGAGGAAGAGGCAAGGAGGAGGCGGAGGAAGAGGCAAGGAGGAGGAGGAGGCGGAGGAAGAGGAAGAGGCAAGGAGGAGCAGGCGGAGGAAGAGGCAAGGAGGAGGAGGAGGCGAGGAGGAGGCGGAGGAAGAGGCAAGGAGGAGGAGGCGGAGGAGAAGTAAGAGAAGGAGAAGCAAAGATGTCGGCATGACTAACGGCGTAACATAGGGCCTTAAAAACAGGCCTATTATTAGGGTAATAAATTCAGGGAGGATGGGATTGGCGGTGCATGTAGCACACAAGGTAGAGATGAGCACGGAATGTAGGATTATGCTCAGAACACCGCAAGGTAAGGTACCATTCTGGGAACCCTAACAACAGGTGTGAGCAAGACGTGAACACGCGTTTCAAGTAACTGTGGTGTGTGGGAATAGACTGGATTCGTCTGGCTCAAGATGGTGTCCAGTGGCGAGCTGTTGTTAAGATGGTAACAAAAAAATTCGCGTTTCATAAAGGCTTGGTTGTTTTTAGACGAACTGGGCTACTACTGTAAGCTTCATAGATGGGGCACTGCTCTGTGCAGTTGGCTTATATATTATTGGATTCTATTTTGTATACACTCCTAATTTACCTTTCCTTTATTGACTCATCCTTATCCTCTCCTTTTATTATTTATTTTCTCTACTCTACAGTGCTCTTTGCTGCTTCCATTAACCTTTTAAAGCCTAGCGGTAACTTTACATACGACCAGGTTTAACATTAAAAAATTCTACGTGGTGCCCACATTGTGTTTATGTGTTTTGTACGGATCTAAGAACAAACAGCAACTTTTGCCTTATAAAACATTAAGAGACTGGTTTTTATAACCGAAGTGGAGAGTGTTTACTGCGCGGTACGCACTGAGTCCTTATATAAAACAGATACGCTTCGTCTTTAAAGCGTTAATTCGCTTCTCGTTGCTTTCCACACCGATAATGCCTTAGCATTTCCGTTTCCACAGCGCCTGACAGTAGTCGCGTGACGGTTTCAAAGACACACATAAAGTGCAGACAGAAAACAAAACGTCCTGACGGTTAACATCACGTGTCAACACTTTATGCAGCCCTGCGTCTGCTACAAGGAAAGCAACTGCATTATTTAGCCACTTTGAAAGTTACAACTTCGATCCTTTCTAACGGTAAAGTTCACTTTATAACCTGCCATGAAAGCATAGAGGGGGGAAGGGGAGTATAGATATAGCTGTACTCTTTGTTTAAGCTTGCTGCTAGATGGCGGTGTGTAGTCGACGCCACGCCTCAGCTGCTTTGCTCCTCTGAATGACCCGGTGCCCATTGTACAGGAGTTTGGGTGGGCCCCAGGGCCAGCCTGGACGCGTGCAGACAATTTCGCCTCCACCGCGATTCGATCCCGGGATCTTCCAGCCCGTAGTAAGTCGCTATACAGACTTTTTTCCCCATGGCGCAACAGCCCCGAGAGGACCAGCGCCTCATCGTTAGCGAGGTTGCACGATCATACTCAGACACACCACACTCGGTAGGACTCCTCTGGAAGAGTGATCAGCCAACGCAGAGACCTCTACTTGACAACACACAACACTCACAAGAGAGAGACATCTGTGCCCCCGGTGGGATTCGAACCCGCAATCCCAAGAATAGAACTGCTCCAAACCCACGCCTTAGACCGCACCGGCACTGGGATCAGTCAGACTGAGCTATGTGGCCCACTGAAATGTTAATGTAGTTAATTTATTGTTTTCTGCAAATGGGCGGAAGGATGTATTCGCCCAGTGTTAAGGCTCAGTGGTCAGTGTATCTGCGTCATAATGTGTAACGCCAATGGACTCTGCAGTCTGTGGGTTCTGCGCAGTTGTTACTATAGACAGCTGCAATGCCCCTACACTATATCAACCGCCTGGTGTGTGGGCTGTAATAGGACTCAGTATGTTTTCTGTGAGGTAGGAAATAAATTCCGCGTTCTGTTTGAAAAAATTTGGTCTTCAGACTTTTCTTAACGCAGCTTAGAGTCTTGATGTTTTGCATCTCTCGTGCAATAAATGCACACCAGCCTCAGTAAACATACTGTCCACCACAAATCCAACAATCAGGACTCTGCAACTGAACACGGCAACCCGCAGTACAAGCTGGCAACGAACCAATTTAGCTGCGGCTCGGACGCTGTTAGGATCGAAACGTAGGCAGTTCAATGCAGGCGTCTGCCGCGCTGTCACATGCTGTGTTCGGGTGTGCACACAGTTATAACGAACTGTGGTTGGAGTGAGTGGCACTGACATGATATCACGGGATGTGACGTCGTGTAGGTACAGAAGTGTCGAAGCGACTGTGATCCTTTAACAAGAGAGGCAGTGTACGTATGAAGGTAACATGAGGCGCGTTCGCGTAACCATTGTTGCCGTGGAACAGCAGTACGTATTACATGTTCTGAGTGTGTGTCTGTAGCCTTAATTATCCAGCATGCAAAGCGCATGCGCCGTATTATATTGTCATCTGTGGGCAGTCTGGTTCTGCCATATTTTTCCACATTATCTCATAAACGGTACAATTTTCAGAAAAAATTTATTGAACATAAAATGCGTGTTTTGATTTTCTCGACACGTTTTATCTGAAAATTTTCTCATTCTAAGAAGATTTCAGCGAGATCTTATTATAAATGTACGCAGGTCTTCATGTAACGTACCCGTTATTCTTGTCAGATTTTAATGAAACTTGGATTTTCATCACAGATTTTTAAAAAATACTCAAATACGGAATTTAGTAAAAATACGTCCACTGGGAGCCGAGTTGTTCCATGCGGACGGGCAGACAGGGCGAGTCTAATAGTGTTTTGTCGCAATTTTGCGAACGCGCCTGAGAATTGACAACGTCATTAAACAGTACACTTAAAAACACTTCCATTACATATAATCGCTCAGGAACATTGCTAAATACAGTTAAATTGTATCCGTCCTTTTAGTTAGAGTACGTAATTTATGTGACCCCTTATCTAAGTTTCCAACACGCTGCCCCATCTGACGGTCCTTTTGTCACAAACGTTTGAAGCAGTGCCGTTTCCTTTCTGTTGCGGTATACACTTCCTTCTGAAAGTTTCTTTCTTAGCCTGACCTCTTCTGCCTACTCATTGTAAGTGTAGAGGGTTATTCTTGCACCTGATCACACTCAGACACACCACACTCTTTAGGGCTTCTCTGGACGAGGGATCGGCCCGATGCAGAGACCTCTACCTGACAACACACAATATTCACAAGAGACAAACTTACATGCCCCCGCCGGGAGTCGAACCCACAATTCCATCAAGCGAGCAGCCGCGGACCCACGCCTTAGACCGCACAGCTACCGGGATCGGCTTCCCTATTAATATCTTCGTTAAAGAACGCTGTTGCTCCGCCCACAAATTTCTTTTCGTGCTACAAACATTCCTAAAATGTAGCTACAATTTAGCTGCACTAAATCTCGACACGCCCGCCAATGAACACAGCCACCTGTATGTGACACAGAACGGCTTAAGTTTAAGGGGTGCTGCTTTGTGATATGGAGGGAAATACCTTAACCCCATAGTACTAACTGAGGCAAGCATTCCAACTGCCGTTTATTGCTGTCGTCTTGCGGAATTACAGTGTCATTCAATTCCCACGGCAAAGAACCACACACCGTCAGATTTCTCTCTTTACAGTGTTTTGCTTAGGCTAATTATGTGAAAACGTCCCTGCGGTTAGACGCGTACACAAAAAAAGAACTGTGGAAAGCGACAGTTAGGTTGTGATGTCTCTTCATCTGTACTTTTGTATGTCTGTCCGTCCGCGTGGATAACTGGGCTCCACCTCTACCGTTTTTCAAAGGATGTGATCCCGTTATGTTTTTAATAACTAAATTCAGTTTTTTTCATACAGAACTATATGTTTCGACAATTTTAGGTCACCTTTAGGTCACCTTCAGGTTCACAATTTTTGTTTATTCGAGACACATTGAGGAAGGAGCAGAAGTCCATTATAATTACAGTTTATGGGCGTTTTTCCTTCCTCAATATGTTTTGAACAAACAAGGGTTGTGAACCTGAAGATGATCTAAAATGGTCGAAACATGTTTGTTCTCTGTAATAAATGGAAAGTATTTGTGGCTGGACGGATTTTGTTTTGATTTCTGTTGTGGAATTTCGTTAAAATTTTTATTGGGGATTTTAATAAATTTATCGACATCCAAATTTCGTTAAAATCGGGCAAAATAACAGAAATTTGACACGCAGAATTACTCGCGTTTATGACAATATCTCGCCGTTTAAAGGTAAGTTGCCTACGTGCCAGAAACACGATATATGGCCCTTAGACAGTACAAGAAACACGGTAGCTCGTAATGTTCCATAATATATCAACTGTTGTGGTGACGTTTATACTGCGCAGAAGAGCGGTTTGTTTTATTGCCTGAATACATCGCTGTACTGAAATAGCTTGCTGGCCGTACTCTACCCTTATTACACAGATTTGGCTACCATAAATTTGTTCTGTGTATTATAGCTATGTAATTACAACCTAACATAGCGATTGTAATGTTGTTGCTAGGACATAGAGGATACCTACAGAGTGCGTTCCGTAAAACATCTATCTTAAAAAGGTTTGTGAGTTTAAAATATGAGGAAAAGACAAGCACGAAGACTTCGGAAGTGTAGTTCCCTACGGACATTACCTGATGTTCTTTAGTACTTTGTTTAGGGTTTTAAAATAAAGAAATAAATGGGTGTTGTGTAGATGAGTCGGTGACTCATAGAGAGATAGAAAATACACCGAGGGCTACATGTTGTATAAGATGAGCTTCTTCTGTACACACAGTCTGGGTGCTGCTGTTTATAAGACGCCGTGCCATGGCTTAGGCTGTTAGCTGTTGGCCTGCCACGGCAGAGGCCCGGGTTCGATCCCGGGTCAGTCCATGTAGGATTTGTGGTGGACAAAGTGGCCCTGGGACAGATTTTTTTCCCCAAGTGCTTCGGGTTTCCCCTGTCAGTTTCATTCCACCGGTGCACTACACGGAAAGACGAAAAAAAAGTAATCATCTTCATCACAGGGTTGCGCAATAAGCCTCAAGGCTGCGGTGCGTCCGTAGCGTCTGCTGCGGGGGCCTTCACCACAAAAAAAAGCTTGTGTTTTAAAGTTCTGTAAACCTGGAGAAGAACGTCCGTGCCCGCTGTCACGTTACTGAACAACTGCTGCGCAATGTGTACGTATAATTTGTGACCTGGGTAGCTCAGTCTGATGGTCTGCAGTTACCAGGCCAAGAGCGTCGAGGATCGGTTTACGGCGGTGGCCGTGGTTTCTGTCCCCGCAATCGCGTCAGACCGGCGCTGGGTGCCATTCAGTCCCTTGTTCAGTGGGCGCTGTGTTAAGGCGACGGAATGTGAGGCTGACTATATATTTGCTGTTTGTATTGACGGATGTGAGACACTGGCGCTGTACCTCCAGTCCCGTCTGCTTCTTTGCTGGTGTGGTGTCAGTAGAGGTTACGCTCACAGGCCTACTGCTGAAAATGTCAGTAGAGTTCACACTCACAGGCCTACTGCTGAAAATGTCAGTAGAGTTTACACTCACAGGCCTACTGCTGAAAATGTCAGTAGAGTTCACACTCACAGGCCTACTGCTGAAAATGTCAGTAGAGTTCACACTCCAGGCCTACTGCTGAAAGTGTCAATGGAGTTCACACTCACAGGCCTACTGCTGAAAATGTCAGTAGAGTTCCCACTCACAGGCCTACTGCTGAAAATGTCAATAGAGTTTACACTCACAGGCCTACTGCTGAAAATGTCAGTAGAGTTCACACTCACAGGCCTACTGCTGAAAATGTCAGTAGAGTTCACACTCCAGGCCTACTGCTGAAAGTGTCAATGGAGTTCACACTCACAGGCCTACTGCTGAAAATGTCAGTAGAGTTCCCACTCACAGGCCTACTGCTGAAAATGTCAATAGAGTTTACACTCACAGGCCTACTGCTGAAAATGTCAATAGAGTTCACACTCACAGGCCTACTGCTGAAAATGTCAGTAGAGTTCACACTCCAGGCCTACTGCTGAAAGTGTCAATGGAGTTCACACTCACAGGCCTACTGCTGAAAATGTCAGTAGAGTTCCCACTCACAGGCCTACTGCTGAAAATGTCAATAGAGTTTACACTCACAGGCCTACTGCTGAAAATGTCAGTAGAGTTCACACTCCAGGCCTACTGCTGAAAATGTCAATAGAGTTTACACTCACAGGCCTACTCCTGAAAATGTCAGTAGAGTTCACACTCCAGGCCTACTGCTGAAAGTGTCAATAGAGTTTACACTCACAGGCCTATTGCTGAAAATGCCAGTAGAGTTTACACTCACAGGCCTACCGTACCAACCTGACGGATGTCAACTACATGCCCGCAGGAAGGCAGCCGATCATGTCGTGTTCCTGACTAGCAAATATCTTCCGGGAGAGCGCAGCACAGTCGTCGGGTTTCAGTAAGCTTTGTGTAGTTTTATTCGTATCACGTTTGCCGTTTTAAATTCATGAACATGTTTGGAGACGCATGTAGCGGAATTTCTGTCATGTATAAGTGAGTCTTCAAGACTTACATCTTGCACAAAGCAAGCCGCGCTGCTTCAGTTATGTTCTTTGTAATGAGGTGTGATTAAACACGCACACAGAGATTCATTTGGAGCACTGTATGAGATACAAGACATATATCTCAACTCGGCGGGATTACAGACTTTGTTACAAATTCGAGTAATCGATAGTAATAGTAGCTTCGATACAAATGGCAGTCTTGGGTTGCGAGCCGAGGCTAATGTGGTAGATGCTCGGTTCAAAAGGATGCCTCACAAAACCAGAAATCTGTCTTACACATCTTCGTCTTCCCTTCGTCAGGCTTTCAACCGATTTAATTTACCGGAGCAGATCCTGGAATGGAATTGACTGGTTTAAAGGAGATCCGTGTCCATTTTAAATATTTAAATTGATTTCGTCCGTACTCCATAGGCGGCAGCAGCAGCAGCAGCAGCAGTTCTTTGGCCAATATAAAAGGGGTAGAAATTGCTGGGCCGCGGGTCGGTTGTGGAAGGGGGGAATTAAGGAATACTATGTGCGGGAAGGAAGGGGAAAATTGATTTTACAAGATATTAGATTTGAAAGGAGAGAAGCAGGCGGGCTGCAGCGATTGTTGCAGTACGTCGCCATGACAACACACTGCTGGTTTTGTCTGTCCGTCTGATACTGTGCCATTATTAGTACCTCAGGGTGCTACTGCCAATGAGGCGGGAGACTTTGAAATTCCGCGAATTTATTTTGTTTGTTATTACGTGTAGGCTATATTTCCCTTAGTCGTTGTCAAGTTTTGGACGGGTGTGACACGCAGAGAGCATAACCTTGCGTAACGCAGCAAAATAATTTATGTTTCTGAGTGATGGATAAGCTAATTGGAACACGAGGTTTTTAAGTCTTCCGGCGTGTAACGCCGTGTCAGTTGGGTATTTTCCAGTGTACTTTGGCGCGTTCGCACAATTGCAAAAAGCGACTGTTAGCTTCGTCGTGTCTGTCTGTCCGTCCGCATGGAACAACTCGGCTCACAGTGGACGGAATTTTATGAAATTTGATATACGAGGATTTTATGAAACGCTGTCGAAAAAATTCAAGTTACATTAAAATCTAACAAGGATAACGGGCACTTTACATGAAGACCTATGCACATTTATATAATAAGATCTCGCTGAAATATTCTTAGAATGAGAAAATTTTCAGATAAAACATGTAGGGAAAATCAAAACACGCATTTTATGTTCAATAAATTTTTTTCCGAAAATCGTACCGTTTATGAGAAAATGTGGAAAAATATGGTAGAGCCAGACTGGCCACAGATGACAATATAATACGGCGCATGCGCTTTGAATGCTGAATAACTAAGGCTACAGACACACACTCAGAATATGTAATACGTACTGCTGTTCCACGGCAACAATGGTTACGCGAACGCGCCTCATGATACCTTCATATGTACACTGCCTCTCTTGTTAAAGGATCACAGTCTCTTCGATACTTCGGAACCTACACGACGTCACATCCCGTGATATCATGTCACTGTCACTCACTACAACCACAGTTCGTTATAACTGTGTGCACACCCGAACACAGCACGTGACAGCGCGGCAGACGCCTGCATTGAACTGCCTACGTTTCGATCCTAACAGCGCCCGAGCCGCAGCTAAATTGGTTCTTTGCCAGCTTGTACTGCGGGTTGCCGTGTTCAGTAGCAGAGTCCTGAGTGTTGGATTTGTGGTGGACAGTATGTTTACTGAGGCTGTTGTGCTGCGGGGCTTCAGCTGTTCCCTACCTGATATCGTCTGGTACATTAGGGCTGGCATTAAAGTCCTGTAAGAAGCATTGGCAGGACTGCTGATAAAGATGAACTTTTATAACGGGCTGAACTCGGTCTGTGTCCGAAATGTCGTGTTGTTGGCGTGTTGTATTTTAATCACACAATGCGGGAAGCTCTGTTGGAGAGCCATATCAATAATAATAATAATAATAAGAATAAGAATAATGCCTTCTCCTTAACTTTTATGTCCGTTGTCTGATTATCCAAGATTAAGTCGTCGCTTGATAATTAGAATCATTTACGGAAAAGAAAACTGGTTCATTTCAAATGAAGTGTGGTTTTTCTGTAAATATTAAATGTGTGGTACTGTACTGTAACCTTTTAAAGCCTAGCGGTAACTTCACATACCACCAGGTTTAACATTAAAAAATTCTACGTGGTACCCACATTGCGTTTATGTGTTTTGTACGGATCTCAGAACAAACAGCAGCTTTTGCCTTATAAAACATTAAGAGACTGGTTTTTATAACCGAAGTGGAGAGTGTTTACAGCGCGGTACGCACTGAGTCCGTAGTATGTAAAACAGATACGCTTCGTCTTTAACCTTGTAAAGCCTAGCGGTAACTTCACGTACTACCCGGTTTAACATTAACAAATTCTACGTGGTGCCCACATTGCGTTTATGTATTTTGTACGGATCTCAGAACAAACAGCAACTTTTGCCTTATAAAACATTAAGAGACTGGTTTTTATAACCGAAGTGGAGAGTGTTTACAGCGCGGTACGCACTGATTCCTTATGTAAAACAGATACGCTTCGTCTTTAAAGGGTTAATAGAGAAATTGCTTGTAATAAGTTACATAAAATTTTCAGTCAAAACGTCTAAGAAAGAACCGTGTTTACGCCATAAGGAGCAAATCCGCAGTTTGTGTCTTCAAGGTTTCACAGAACTGTAGCTAAGGTTTACCTTGTTTTGGGATGTGACGCGGCCTGACGGGGCCGTGGGTTGTCGACGTTTCGACACAATGTAATGATCTCGAAACGTCGGAAGTATCCAAGAAAATGTATTTTTTGACTTTTAGCATCATGGAGATGGGACAATTAAGTTGTCTCGATAGTTCGGGAAATTATTACCAAGTAATGTTGTGTTATATATCTGAAGATTGTAAACATCATATAGTGTCATGCAGCCTTGAGGTTACCTGCCTGTGAAAGCGGCCATTTTGTTGTGGCACCCGTCAGCTGGGAGAGGTAGCAGTGACCTGACCAGGCACTGTAAAGAGGAATGTATTATGCATGCTGTTTTTGAGGTGATTCTTGTAAGGACAGAGTTACAGTTAGTGCAGTATGGGTAGTGACCCCGTTGAGGGCACTTGGTGAGGTTCATGGCGTGAGGTGGTGGCGTGGGGCCGCACTGTGCAGGGGAGAAGGCCGACTGACATTCCTGGACGGCTATGACCAGGGATGTCGAGTCGGAGTCGGAGTCGGAAGGAGTTTTAGGTGGAGTCGGAGTCGGTAAAAATGTACCGACTCCGACTCCGAACTCAGTCTAAAATCTTAACTAGATACTCCAACCCCAGAGCCCTGATAGCTACAGTAACCATTAGACCTATACTTAAATATAGGTTATAAGTCAAAAAAGTAGCCTGGTGATTCACGTTGTGGCGATGAAACTTCTTATAGGTTTACCATTATTAACCCTTTAAAGACGAAGCGTATCTGTTTTATATAAGGACTCAGTGCGTACCGCGCTGTAAACACACTCCACTTCGGTTATAAAAACAAATCTCTTAATGTGTTATAAGGCAAAAGTCGCTGTTTGTTCTGAGATCCGTACAAAACACATAAACGCAATGTGGGCACCACGTAGAATTTTTTAATGTTAAACCTGGTGGTACGTAAAGTTACCGCTAGGCTTTAAAAGGTTAACAGCGTCAGTCCTTCATCTGTGAACATAAGTGATGGTGCATGTGACGTTGAACACTGAATGTGATATTGTAATATCAGCTGTCTTTGAACCATACAGAGCATTTTGTTACACGGAGTGCTGTTTCTCTATCGGCAAAGCACGGAAGGAACGATATAAAATTGCGGGAATCCTATCTGTCCCATCTGAAGATGTGACCACCAGGTTGGCCTGAAGTGTCTGTAAATAACAAAGTCTATGCTGCGTAACATCCCAGAAGAGCCAAGATTTCATTTACAGCGCGGCGGACGCCTGAAATGACGTGGGTGTATTGTTTAACGACGCTGTCGTTAGGTAAGACAGTTTAACATCGTTATTAGTTCGACAGGTCCGTGGTTCGTATCTTATTGTCCGACAGATCCGCTGTTGCGATTTGCATTCCTCGTGGTTCCCCTCAGTACGTCCGGGTGAATTGTAGAATAGTGCCTGGAGTAGGCTACGGCCGTTTTCGTCCATATGCCCTCCAATTCATCAGGCTTCGTATCCCTGGGCGCTATGGAGTCTGAATTACTAGCAGCGCCGGTAAGATAAGCTACTAGAGTTTTTGCTCTCTGGTTCTGCCAGGAAGCCAACATCCGCCCTGTGTTTAATCCTTTAAAGACGAAGCGTATCTGTTTTATATAAGGACTCAGTGCGTACCGCGCTGTAAACACTCCACCTCGGTTATAAAAACCAGCCTCTTAAGGTTTTATAAGGCAAAAGTTGCTGTTTGTTCTGAGATCCGTACAAAACACATAAACGCAATGTGGGCACCACGTAGAATTTTTTAATGTTAAACCTGGTGGTACGTAAAGTTACCGCTAGGCTTTAAAGGGTTAATCAAGCATCACGCATTGAGGAAATGTGGGGGGGGGGGGGCTGTTGGGGTTATGGCTCCATGCATTTGTAGTCTTAGCACTAGAAAGTGTTTGTCATCTTTCCGCCCGTGACTTGTGCCCCGGGGAGAGGGGATCTGTTACCCATTGAACAGGAGAGATTTGGGCCCCAGGTTGGACATTAACGGATTGTTATCCCAGTAGTCCAGTCATTGCATGTGCTGAGCTAACTTCGATTACAGCCAGTAGGCCTCAGATGCACACCCAGAATTTTTCTTTCGTGGGGGGCCCCCCGCGCGGACCCTGAGGCTATATATAATTTATGTTTGATTGTAAAAGTGATGTTACAAAAATCATGTAAGTACAACATAACACCGTCTGCAACTGAATTTATATACCTACGAATGTAACTACATATTCCATGACTCACAGTGTTCTATCTTCTTGTTTCTTTAACTTAAACTGTTTTTCAAAATTCTAATGCACTAGTCATCAGCCGATTTCAGTGGTTGATTTCGGCTGAAGGGTAAATCACGTAAAACTTTTGATATAATGATTTCTACAAAAATTTGTTTTTTAAATTTCGGGTTTGGGGGCTTTTGGAAAGGCAGCGGCCCGACAGTCCTCCCTTTGGGTGTGCCCCTGGTAGCCCTACATGTCTTTTACCGCCTGTCAGGCTCCCCACAACCGTGCGATATGGAGGCAAAGAGCCAGCGAATTTCATGTAAAACACAACTGTCGTACAGCCAGAGAATTCTTCTGCCTGTCGTTACTCTGACCTTGAACGAAAACAGGACTGTAAACTGTGTACTCTGGAAGGCAGAACGCCGACTTCAGCAAGGCACTCTCTCCTTTCGGTAGATCTGCGGTGTCACGGAACTGGCCTGAATGTGATTCCATCTACGCCTGTAAATTATTACTGTCTGCCCTGCCCCACTTTTCACGTAACTCACACATTTAACCCTTTAAAGACGAAGCGTATCTGTTTTATATAAGGACTCAGTGCGTACCGCGCTGTAAACACTCTCCACTTCGGTTATAAAAACCAATTTCTTAATGTTCTATAATATTAACCCTTTAAAGACGAAGCGTATCTGTTTTATATAAGGACTCAGTGCGTACCGCGCTGTAAACACTCCACTTCGGTTATAAAAACCAATTTCTTTATGTTCTATAATATTAACCCTTTAAAGACGAAGCGTATCTGCTTTATATAAGGACTCAGTGCGTACCGCGCTGTGAACACCCCACTTCGGTTATAAAAACCGATCTCTTGATGTTCTGTAATATTAACCCTTTAAAGACGAAGCGTATCTGTTTTATATAAGGACTCAGTGCGTACCGCGCTGTGAACACTCTCCACTTCGGTTATAAAAACCAATCTCTTAATGTTTTATAAGGCAAAAGTTGCTGTTTGTTCTGAGATCCGTACAAAACACACAAACGCAATGTGGGCACCACGTAGAATTTTTTAATGTTAAACCTGGTGGTATGTAAAGTTACCGCTAGGCTTTAAAAGGTTAATGACCTGTCCGCTCTTCTGGAATACTTTGCGGCGCTGCGTGGTAGTCCTGTACCGAAAATGTAGAACGCTACATGATTTTGCGTGTCATCCTTACGCAGGGGCCTTGATAATCTTTTCTTTATCGTTTCGATTTTAGTGTAACTCGCCATGGCGGTGCATATCCACCTGTGCCCTATACTCGTTGATTTCAGGCTTCAGCCGCGATGTTGATGAGACCTGCTCTTTTCTGGGTTATTACGCAACGTCGAGTGGTAATTGTTTACTGACGTTTCGGGACAACGTATCGGTTCCATCTTCAAGGGTCAAGAGTCCGAGAAGAAACTCTCGGACCCTTGACCCTTGAAGATGGAACCGATACGTTGTCCCGAAACGTCGATAAAGTTACTACACAACTACGCGTAATGTCCCAGAAGTACTCAGAGCTCCGTACTCCTTTTTATGTTACTCATCTCCGTGCATATGATCAATATAGTAAAATAGAACAAACTTATGCATACTATTATTATTTATCTAGTCTTAATTTTTAGTTCGTTTTCTCTCCGACATGTTTCGGTACCAGCTTTTATAGAAGAATTTTAACATTCAGAATTTTTAATTTTTAATACAGCTTTACAAATTTGTAAGTCACGTTTTAATGCACAGTGTCTTATGTAATTTCATGTAACCCCCCCCCCGTGCGTAGGGGGAAAACTCGATGACACACGCACACACTCGAAACGACTCTGTGGACAAGGGATCAGCCCGTCGCAGAAATAAGGTATGTTATCCCAGTCCCTATATAACTACTGTGTGAATATGAGGACAAATTTCAGTAAAACACCCCAAAATCGAATTCCATGTAAACCCTCTTAGCGGTTACAGGGTTGCTTCATACCGGTTGACAGTTACAGCGAGATAATGGATAGATTTTTGTAGCTTTTCGTTCCGAACGCGTCAAAATAGTTTGAAACAACGAGGCAGAACACACACACACACACACACACACACACACACACACACACACACACATATTAAACCTGTCAGTTTTCAGTGAATATGTGTGAACTAATGTTGACATACAATGGCGCGGCAAGTCGAGAGCGTAATGAAGTTTTCACTCAATGTCGCAGCTCCGCCTATCCTCTCGCCCGCCATCTCTGCAATCCATTTAACATCTTGCACGTGCACAATGGATGCGCCAGTACAACATGCGCCAACACGCAACGTAGCTATAGTTAACCGTTTCTGAACGCGATTGTTGCCCCAGCTTTAATTTTCGTCAGACAATAGACTGACATACGAGAACGGAATGCGGACTCCTGCGTAGCTGCTAGAAGGTCCCACTTGTTACCTCAGCAACATCTGCAGAACAGGACGTATGAATACCGGTAAGGTTGCCTAGGTCAGTTCAAAGACCGTACTCTCGATGTGTTTTTATAAAAGGACTTACGAATTGAGGGACCCTGGCGATTTTTCTCTCTACTACTGCGTGACGAATTTCTGTTAGACGTATTTTCTTTTGGGGTCTACCATAAGTCCAGGGGTTTGATTTAATCCTGTGAAGCATAGCGTTAAGTTTGTGTGTTACCTACTGTGTGCACTTTCATTTTGCCAACCACTGCGCATAAATTTTATGCTCATACTGTTTATCCTACATGTTTCGGCTGTTACTTGCAGCCATCCTCAGGGAGTTAACATCCAACAATTCACGCAGCGTGCAGTCTGTCCTTGAATGGCAAGTTATGAACATACAGGTATGAAGGCAACTAGTGTATGACTTGCCATTCAAGGACACACTGCATGCTGCGTGGATTGGTGGATGTTAGCTCCCTGAGGATGGCTGGAAGTAACAGCCGAAACATGTTGGAGAAACAGTATGAGCATAAAATTTATGTGCAGTGGTTGGCAAAATGAAAGTGTATGTTGTGGAAGAAGACAGCACGGAACGTGTGTAATATTAAATGTATCTGCTGTATATACAGGCGCACTGAACTTTGGCTTCAACGTAAGCTATGGGTCTCTTGCAATTCTCACAACAAGCTTAACCCTTTAAAGACGAAGCGTATCTGTTTTATATAAGGACTCAGTGCATACCGCGCTGTAAACACTCTCCACTTCGGTTATAAAATCCAGTCTCGTAATGTTTTATAAGGCAAAAGTTGCTGTTTGTTCTGAGATCCGTACAAAACACATAAACGCAATGTGGGCACCACGTAGAATTTTTTAATGTTAAACCTGGCGGTACGTAAAGTTACCGCTAGGCTTTAAAAGGTTAAACAGTGATTTTTGCCCTAAGTCGTATTGGCTGATTGGTACGGAGCGTATTGTGTGTGTTTTGTGTTAGAGTTGAACTCGGTTATAACGTCATGAAGGGGACGGAATTTTATATGTCGTTATAAGCGGGTGTTGTTGTAACCGAATAGTGTAACGTTATGGTTAGCAGTGAGGAATTAGTTGATACCACGCAGTATCTGACGCTATAGTCGAGGTGTCGTATAAACCGATGTCGTTATAACCGGGTTTGGCTATATTTATTTGAACTTCGGCTTCAAAGCGTTAATTATATTCCATTTTGTCTAAAGTAACAAAACAAGTTACTTTAAGTTCAAGTTCACTTTACAGCTCTCCACAGCTGCAGTTAAGTGTACGGAAAATTGGCACGTGACACACAGTATGGGTATGATTAGTGTCTGTAGGATTAGTATTTTATATGGCAACTACCGATTGTCACTTTCTGCCGGTTCGTTTGTTTTCTTTAACGTAGCGTACTCAATCGTCCACATACGCGGCGGTGTAGCGGAGAAAAATGACAGAAGATAATTACAGTTGTCAGATAAAACAAGGTTCGTTACAGATTTTAAAATATTTCTATGTATGGTGAATATACAAGATATAGTAAATATATATTTGATCCATAAAGTGTGATGGTTTTGTAACATTCTGGGAAAACTTTTTTGTCGTTGTGACAGCACTTTTGTTCGTGTAAAGTGTGAAGTTCTTCCTAGAACTGGCCATGAAGGGCCAGAAGGGGGGGGTAGATGTAATCTCTACTCTTTCTTTAACCTCTGCGGTAGATGGTGGTGTGTGGTCAAAGCCACGCCTCGGCCGCTTTACCGCGGTTGAAGAAACACGGTACCAATTTTACAGGAGGCTGGGTGGGCCCCAGGGCCGGTCTGGACTGACTGACTGAGTTACTGACTGACTGACTGACTGACTAACTAACTAACTAACTAACTAACTAACTAACTAACTAACTAACTAACTAACTAACTAACTCCATGGAGCAGAGGCCTTCTTGAGAAGCTAACAGTTTCTCAGCTAATCAAGAAATTCCCCGCATTTTATGGAACCCGGAGGTTCATTACCGCAGTCACAACAGCCCGCCATCTGTCCCTTTCCTGAGCCAGCCAAATCCAGTCCATGCCCCCATCCCACTTCTTGGAGATCCGTTGTTATATTATCCTCCCATCTACGCCTGGGTCTCCCAAGTGGTCGCCTTCCCTCAGTTCTCCCCATCAAAATCCTGTATGCACCTATTTTTCCCCCTTACGTGCTACATGCCCCGCCTATCTCATTCTTCTCGATTTGATCACCCGAATAATATTTGGTGATGAGTACAGGTCATTAAGTTCCTCGTTATGTAGTCTTCTCCACTCCCCTGTCGCCTCGTCCCTCCTCAGCAGCATATTCTCGAACACCGGTCAGGACAGGTGCGGTAAATCTCGCCTGCACTAGGGTTCTATCCCCGGACCGTCCAGCCCGTAGCGAGTCGTCATATCGACTGAGCTGTCCCGGTCCACGTTGGCAGTTTGTTACTGAACATAAATACAATTCGGTGTTTGTTGTGAATATGTGTGTGCTGCCAGCGGCACCTGTTGCAAGCGTGTGTAACCTGCATAGGCTGCTTAGAATTTTTGTGGAATTGCCAATTCGTGTATTGAAACATTCGTATCCCCTTCGTGACGCTTTACGATGCCGGCCAAGGGGAAAAATGATGTCCAATTTTCAATGTGGCCGATTCGAGTGGCCGCGCGGTCTAAGGCGTGGGTCTGCGGCCACTCGCTTGCTGGGATTGCGGGTTGGAATCTCTCCGTGGGCATGGATGTCTGTGTCTTGTGACTGTTGTGTGTTGTCAGGTAGAGGTCTCTGGGTCGGGCCGATCCCTTGTCCAGAGGAGTCCCACCCAATGTGTCATTGAGTGTGGTCAGATGCAACAATAACCATCTACACCTACAATGAGTAGGTAGAACGGGCCAGAGTAAGAAATGACGTTTGGGTTACTGGAATTGTATAGGGCAGTTATCTTTCCATCGATGTTCCATATTTATTTTCGTTCATCTTATCAACGATACACAGTCGAGCTACATAGAACTTCGGTAAATAATCCACTCTGTGTGTGTGTGTGCGTGCGTGTGTGTGTACAAACGTATATTGACCGACCGACAGATGGCACAAAGACACTGCGGGTCGACATACGGGCGAATGGAATAATGGCGGGTGCGTTCCTTCAGAGCACGGTATTGAAATGACGTGACGCGAGTTGCGGGCAGCGCTCCAGTAGGCAGGCACCACGCTTCCATATTTGCTTGGACGAGTTGCTGCTGATTGCTCCCCTAATGGCATTACTTTGCATTTTTGAAAACCTGAAGACTACTCTTGAATCAGTCGACACAACTTTACTGGCAAAAACGATTGTTTTGCTTACTATAAATAGCGGTGGGCCGGGATAGCACAGTCGGTTTAGCGACTCGCTACGGGTTTGACGGTCCGGGAATCGAATCCCGGTGAGGGCGAGATTTTGCGTATCCGTCCAGCCCGGCCCTGGGGCCCACCCATCCTCCTGTACAGTGGGTACCGGGTATTTCCCGGGGGTAAGGCTGCCGGGGCGTGGCGTGAACTACCGACTGCCATCTAATGCCGAGGTTAAAGAAAGAGTAGAGCTGCACCTGTACTGCCCCGTGGGCCTTAAACGTGTATAGGGATGCCGTTGCTATAAATAGCTAGATCTTTTGGTTTCCACACCAAAGCCACCCTCAGTCTAAGCCATTGTAGAAGTAAGTTGAGGGAAAAAATTACATCGCATGATTTAATTTGTGAAGTTGTGCGGACGGGGTCGAAGCAGGTGTTCTTGCTTCCATATTAGAGAACACAACGGGTTGCCACAAACTGAGTTTATTTGTTCGTGTATCTGCGGGTACCTGAATACAGTTTTCGGCTCGTTCGCAACAAAAGTTGCGAAATCTCTTCCCCATTTTCCCCCGTCTGTCCGTCCGTCCGTCCGTCCCTCGGTTCACGTGCGAAATATCTACAATTCCTGACGGAATCTGTGTGGAATTCGGTAATTAGTTCAAAATATATCAAATTGTCACTCACGAGTACCTGTGATGGCACTGGACTACAAAGCAAAAGGGAAACACGACATAGATCGACCAAAAGAAGATGGAGAGACCAACAGCATCTTCAAAGTCGAGTTCTCGCAGGACAGGACCCAGGTGTCTTAATCAAATTAGTTCGTGGTGGTGGTGGTGGTGGTGGTGGTGGTGGTGGTGGTAGTTACCGAAGTGGTGGGGGG
>BLKM01000100.1:736189-765637 GCA_013340265.1 Coptotermes formosanus
CCGTTAAATAAAACGATATACTAGTGCATTGGTTGGTGATTGTTGTTATTATACATAGGATAGTTTTGTTATTTAATTAATTAATTTATTTATGGTTTGTTTTATTACTATTTACTTATCCCCACAAGGATAGTTCTAGAAAAAGAATGCAGAAGCTGTGCCAACTCAGAGGGATTTAGGTTCAATTAGAAAAAAATACATATTCAGAGTCTAAACATGTAAGTTTCATACTTAATACTGTTAATTATCATGTCTAAACAATTTTACAAACATAAAAAATGTTCGTCTTTAGTGAGAAATCTGGCACTGTTTCATTTTCACTAGCCTGTATCAGCACACTAACCACCCTGCAGACATTGCCTGCTATAGTCCTGCACTATTTACTACGACATTAACCGGGATTTCGTATATAAAAACAAAATATGTTTAAAATTTTAGTACAAAATTTAAAATATTTCAGAATGAATTTTATTTAACATTTATTGATTTGAATTAAACTTCCTACGCTCAAAATTCAAGACTTGTTTGGGGGCGGCACAAAAACATTCTGGGGGCCGCGGATTTAAGACCCCTGTGTTAGGCTAATATAATATTTTATTTATCTCTTACATTACGCACAAAACGGAATATCTCGTACCTTATTACAAATTGTTTTAAAACGGCAGACGATACGAAATTATGTTCTGGGCTGATTCATCGTAGTGCTGGGGCCAAAATTGGGCTGTTCTGAACACGGCAATAACCCTTTGGGTTTAACAGAATGCGAGGAATTTGTAAAGTGCCCGAGCGGCTATTGGCGTCATGGAATTATTTTGGTGGTTTGGTTTATATTCTGTAGGAACTGCAGTATGAAATATGGGCAAGCGATGGCTGCCAGCATGCAGTGTCACTGGGTCTGCGGAGAGTGGATCGTCCGCACATTTCTGGGATTGCAGAGAGACTGACGTGTGTTGGAATTTTGTGCGCTGATGTGTGGAATGTATTACAGGGTGTGACGATTTAATTAATTAACGTTATGATATCTTAAGTATTCCACACATGTCGCTGTGTAGATGGATAATTAAGCAGGACTGCACGGGTTCAGCGACACAGGAGCGCTATGTAGCGTGTATGTTTAATGGTCTGAGAAGCGAGGTGGGGTTCAACAATATGGTACACAGCATAGAATTACATGTGTGCTGTGGTAGAGACCCGATGTTAGTGATTAATTCGATAAACCATCACGAACATCGGAATCAATTTTCAGAGTAAAACGGCTGTATGACTCCAAGAAATTAGATAATTAATTAATTAATTAATTAATTAATTCAATAATTTATTCCGTAGTCTGTCTTACGACAGGTCCACAGCCTCTTCCAAAGCGAGTTCTCCACACAGTGCGATCTAGTGCTTCCTCTTTCAATTTCCAGTATCCTCTCGTTTCCTTAAAAGTCATCCAGTAGCTGGTTACATCTTCTTCCTCGTCTTCCCGTGACTTACATCCTTTTATCTGTCATTCCTTCAATAACGTGTTTTAGAATGCAGTTCCTACGCAAGATGTGACCAATCCATTTAGCCTTTCTTCTTTTTACTGTATGTAGGATATTCCTCTCCTCCTTGACTCTATGTAATATTTCTTCATTTCTCACACGGCCGGTCCAAGTGATCTTCTCCAGCCTTCCCCAGCATCACATTTAAAAATAGTCAATTTCAGCAACAAAAATTAAAAACGTCTGTGCTCAACACGCATTAAAACCATGAAAGATTAATTTTAATAAAGAGATAGCGCTTTTTTGGTAGCATAAAGTGCAGTAAATGTTTAATGAAAAGCAGATTTAGAATAGGATGACAGTCTTTGGCGTAGTAGCAGGGAAGTGAGAAAAATGGATCCGCCAGCCATTTAGCCTTATTCCGAATCGTCGGAACCAGTCACTAAAGGCCGAAATAATTTAAAATGGGAGATCTCGAAGGATGGAAATTACTACCGTCGACACTCAAGTGGACTTCGTGACCGAATCGTCGCAACCAGCCACGAAAGGCCGAAATAATTTAAAGTGGGAGATCTCGAAGGATGGAAATTACTACCCTCGACACTCAAGTGGACTTCGTGACCGAATCGTCGGAACCAGTCACGAGAAGTCAACATTCCTGCAGTCGATACTCGAAGTGTATTTCGCGATTTTTGTATTATTTTGTTTTTATTTGGAAATCCTTAATGAAGGAGGGATTATGCACGTGTTAAGTGCGTCGCGTTTGAGATAAAAGTTTCGCATGGATCACTGTCGTTTTTTCAGTTTTAGCACTGTGGTTGCACACTTCGTACTGGCTGCACGGTAAATTTACCGTCTGACGTAACTCTTACGCCAAGATGTTACTTTAAGTGACATCTCATGTAACTTGCCCCGCTACTGTGTCCGTCTGTCCTGTTGTCACCAATAAACGTACAAGTACATTTAAATTTGTCCCTGTGTTTAATTACACACCCTCAGATGGAGACGAATGGAGGAGTAGGGGTAATACTCCACACATTCTGGGCTTGCATATTGTACTGAGTTTGGTTTTCAGACCTCATTGTGCCCCCAGTACCACATTACTGGTTATGCTGCTGTGTGCCCCCTTTAGCGCGTCTAGACACAACGGTAGTAACGAGACAGATCTGCGTTTTGACGCACTGTAAAGGTGTGAATTGGATTCAGTTGGCTCGTAGTATGTTCCTGCTTAGGAGCCAGGCATTCGCATGATCAAATGAAGGTAGATGAGGAGGGTGCGTAGCATGTATGGGGGGAGGGGGGAAGAGAAATGCATACATTGGGTTTTGTGGTGAAGCTTGAGGGAAAGAGACACCTTGGAAGATTTAGGCGTAGACGGTAGGAGATTATTAAATGAACTTTAAGGAAATCGAATGTGAGGGAGTGGGGTGAATACGTATGGTTCTGGAGACGAGCAAGTGGCGGGATTTTGTAAACGCGGTGGTGAACAGTTTTTATGTTCTTCATACCGCCCATATTTCTATAATTAATACATAAACCAAGTTATGTGCTTGATAGAATACATTCAGAAGCTAGTGTAAAACTGCTGCATGTTTCGGCATCGCGGTGCCATCATCAGGGAGTTATCCCGAACAAAGGAGTGCAAGGCCACCCAGCTTATCTAGGTGCTGGCCTTGTAATACTTTGTTCTGAATAAATCCCTGAAGATGGCACCGCGTGTCGAAACATGTAGAAGTTTTATACTTGCTTCTGAACGTACTTTATTAAGAGCATGAGTTGGTTCGTGTGTTAATTAAAAGGTACTATACAGGGTATACACAAAAGAATGGTGCGGTTTCAGAAGTTAACAAGAAATGTATTTCTCACCTTACACGGGCACAACGTACACCGTCAGCAGCGGCAACTGTCCAAGTTTCTCATGCGCTACCAGCAGTTCGCTTCTCATGCTTACTGCGGGGCCGCGGGGCCAGTTTCCAAGATGGCGTCGAAGCAGGAGAAGGCGTTCTGTGTGCTCCGTTTTGAGGTGTCCAGATCTGCCACCCCGTTCGCCGGATCTAACACCATGCGATTTCTTTCTTTGGGGGTTCGTTAAAGACAGCGTTTACGTATCACCATTGCCCATGCCCCTCAAGGAACTTCGTGATCGGATAACGCATGCACTGCAGACCATTGCAGAGGGCATGCTACACCGAGTCTGAGATGAATTTGATTACCGTGTGGATGTGTGTCGTGTGACCCAGGGTGCACACATTGAAGGATTTTGATTAACGCATGAGAAACTTGGACAGTTGCCTCTGCTGACGGTGTACGTTGTGCCCGTGTAAGGTGAGAAATAAATTTCTTGTTAACTTTTGAAACTGCACCATTCTTTTGTGTATACACTGTACTTTCGGATTCCATAACTAACTAACTAACTAACTAACTAACTAACTAACTACATGGAGCAGAGACCTTCTTGAGAAGCTAACAGTTTCTCAGCTAGTCAAGAAATGCCCCGCATTTTATGGAACCCGGAGGTTCATTACCGCATTCACAAGAGCCCGCCACCTGTCCCTATCCCGAGCCAGCTTAATCTAGGTCATGCCCCATCCCACTTCTTGAACATCCGTTTTAATATTATCCTCCCATCTGCGCCTGGGTCTCCCAAGTGGTCGTCTTCCCTCGGGTCTCCCCACCTAAATCCGGTATGCACCTCTAAAATGCGGGAAATTTGTTGACAAGCTGAGGAACTGTTAGCTTCTCAAGAATGACTTTGCTCCATGGAATGAGTTGGCACAGATTAGGTTTTGGTGACGATATTCTGTTATCTAACACGGTGTTGACACTTCAGGTTACTGACAACGGTGAAATTTATTGAGAATGAAACAGGATGCTGTATCAAGCCTGATGGCTGTATAATTGTTGCTGCAATTTCAGCTTCTTTACTTTCAATACCGAGTTGGATTGGTTGGACAGTCGAGGATCGGGTCAGATTGCCGCCACAGTCAGAGATTTCTTTCTGTCGACAGCGTCCTGTCTGATCCTTACATTCAGCAATTTTTGTGTCAGATATTGGTGGTTTTGTTCCCGGAGATTAAGCAACCCTTCAACAGTATGCAGTGATAAAACTGAGAGTGCATGGAGCTGTGCCTTTGTTGGAGCATGCATCTCGATACCTTGATACTTGATTAAATCTTTCAAGATTAATATTAACCTCAATTATATTTAAAGATCCAGTCCGTACCGCGCAGTAAACACACGCCGTCACGGTTATAATAACTAGTCAGTTAATGCTGTATAGGGAAATAATCGCTGTTTGTTCTGAGATCCACACAAAACACATAAACACACTGTGCGGGCAGAACGTAGAATTGTTGAATGTTAAACCTGGCAGTATATAAAGTAACAATTGGCAGTAGAAGTAAGCTTAAACCTAAATTATATTTAAAGATTCAGCTCGTACCTGTCAGTAAACACGCTGCGTCTCTGTTATAAAAACCAATCAGTTAATGCTGTATGGGGAAATAATCGCTGTTTGTTCTGAGATCCACACAAAACACATAAACACACTGTGTGGGCAGAACGTAGAATTTGTGAATGTTAAACCTGGCGGTACATACAGTAACCACTGGGCTTTAGAGGGCATAGTTAAAGATTCAGTCCGTACCGCGCAGTAAACACATTCCGTCTCGGTTATAAAAACCAGTCAGTTAATGCTGTATAGGGAAGTAATCGCTGTTTGTTCTGAGATCCACACAAAACACATAAACACACTGTGTGGGCAGAACGTAGAATTGTTGAATGTTAAATCTGGCGGTACGTACAGTAACCACTGGGCTTTAGAAGTTTTTAATCACAGAAAAAGTTTGTCGTTACGTTTCTTTATTACCACAATCACCACTCAGTTGTCCGCACCACAATAAAACTGTTTGTCACACCTTGGAGCTGTACAATCAATAAAAGTGCCATTAATAGAGACCTCTCTGCCATGATTAATTACTGTAACTGAAACGCCTAATCGTCCGAGGATTGTCGCTAATGGATTTATACATTATTTTCCACTAACAGTTGTTGTGTACTCCTCTGGCTTGGCCTCCAATGTGAATGTAATGGTACGTCCATATTGATTGCCTTGTGGCACCCAGCGGCGGATTGTCCGCATTTGAATTTTAATTATTGCCTTTATGTGTGGCGGTAGGAGTGTCTGTCAGTCGTAGTCTAATAACTTGGATATATTCCTTTGTTAAGGCTTTTTGCTAACAAATTAAGGAATATACGTGTTGCAACAGTCCCGTACAGTTGCTTCATTTTGGGGTGATTTTGTCGAAAACGTAAAATTGATTCATTCATTTTATTGATCGCCATATTAAAATTCGCGGGTCAATGTGTGTAGTTTAGTGTAGTGAGTGCAGAATGATCCTAGCATTAACACGGTGGAGTTATACTTCCAGTAATCCGAATGGCATTTTCCGTTTGGTGCCACACCTGTTTTCTGATAGAGATGGCCCGAGTTCTTGCTTCGACTAGAGGTAGACTGTCCTTCTTCTTGGATTTTTATAACTTTCCTCAGAATTTTCAGGCAAATGCTGGCGTAATACGACAACGGAGATCGCGAATTCTCTCCACTTCTGTCCACTTCACACTTCAGTCATCGCTGTGCCAACACTTCGCGCTAAGCAGTGTAGACTAAACTACCGACAGCGTTATAGACCGTACCATGGCTAAGGGGTCAGTCGCCGGCCTCTCAGCGTGGATGCTAAGTTTGTCACTAACCTGTCCTTCTGATGTCTCTGGCGGGTAAATGGCACTGGGACAGACTTTTCTCCCAGTACTCCAGTTTCCTCTGTCAGTATCATTCCACCAATGCTCCATACTCATTCATTCATCTACCACCGACGCTTTATAATGTTTTTCTCCCAGTACTTCAGTTTTCCCCTGTCAGTATCATTCCACCAATGCTCCATACTCATTCATTCATCTACCACCGACGCTGTATAATGTTTTTCTCCCAGTACTTCAGTTTCTCCTGTCAGTATCATTCCACCAATGCTCCATACTCATCCATTCATCTACCACCGACGCTGTATAATGTTTTTCTCCCAGTACTTCAGTGTCTCCTGTCAGTATCATTCCACCAATGCTCCATACTCATCCATTCATCTACCACCGACGCTGTATAATGTTTTTCTCCCAGTACTTCAGTTTCCCCTGTCAGTATCATTCCACCAATGCTCCATACTCATCCATTCATCTACCACCGACGCTGTATAATGTTTTTCTCCCAGTACTTCAGTTTCCCCTGTCAGTATCATTCCACCATTATTCCATACTCATTCATTCATCTACCACCGACGCTGTATAATGTTTTTCTCCCAGTACTTCAGTTTTCCCTGTCAGTATCATTCCACCAATGCTCCATAATCATTCATTCATCTACCACCGACGCTGTATAATGTTTTTCTCCCAGTACTTCAGTTTCCCCTGTCAGTATCATTCTACCAATGCTCCATACTCATTCATTCATCTACCACCGACGCTGTATAATGTTTTTCTCCCAGTACTTCAGTTTCCCCTGTCAGTATCATTCCACCAATGCTCCATACTCATTCATCTATCACCAGTGCTATATAGTCTCAGCAACTGATAATGCCGATAAACTACACACGTAGAATGAAGGCCATTAAATAAATTAAAATTTCTGCAGAGCATTAATATAAGGAAGAAAACACTGAATCTGCACAGTGGGTATATTTTATACGAAACGTACATTCTCCGTGCAGTGTGTCTGTCCATTATGTTCCGAATAACCTTATGGTCAGTCGGTGTAAAAGCTTCGTGTTTAGAAAGCAGAATATCCTGCATCAGTTTTTAATCCGCGTCTGAATGTTAGCCTGCATTTGTTCGCAGTACATTTATACATGCGTATAACCCATATGTACCGGGTCATCAGTGCTGCATCAGCTCCCGTGCCGTTCTGTTTGAGCGTGTTTCATCTACAGTAACGTGCCTCACTGTAGGCCGCCCATCCAACAAAGCTGTACTGTCCTGCAGTTCTGGGCAAAGTTCCTTCGAAATGTTGGTAGGTTTCTAGAATATTATAGCGTCTCACATTCCACATTACATTGATCTGTTTATTAACCTTTTAAAGCCTAGCGGTAAGTTTACATACGACCAGGTTTAACATTAAAAAATTCTACGTGGTGCCCACATTGCGTTTATGTGTTTTGTACGGATCTCAGAACAAACAGCAACTTTTGTCTTATAAAATATTAAGAGATTGGTTTTTATAACCGAAGTGGAGAGTGTTTACAGCGCGGTACGCACTGAGTTACGTTGCGTCTTTAAAGGGTTAATGAATTTGCCTGTACAGGAAATTTTAATACACGATAATTTCTTAAACTACTTATTGAAATTTTCTTTGTCATAAAATATTGCACCAGCCCTGGGATCCATCCAGCCTGCTGTACAATTTGGTACCGGGTCTCTTTCCCGGGGGTAAAGCGGCCGTGGCTTGGGGCTAGCCACCCCATCCCCTTCTCGTGCCGAGGCTCACGAACGGGTAGAGCTATACCTCTACTCCACCTCTTGGGCCCTCAGGTCCTGTTATAGGGTGAACCTTTACCTTTATCTATAAAATATGGCAAGTAAGAATTGATATCACGTGTCGTCCTTGAGACTCTGGATAAAACGCACATAGGGAAAAATTTATGAGCAGTAGACAGCAGCATGTTGTTGACAGATTTGTCTTACAGGAGCGTCCTGCGAAATAACAGGAACGTGAGCTGTATAAAGAACGAGGGGGTGTACAACGCTGCCTTCATATTTGTTTGAGAATTTACTTACTAGGCCTTCGTAATAGGATTTAAAAAAAAACTTTGGCAGAATTGTCTGGCATTCATTAAATTTTATTTCCTAGTTCTCAATAATTCACTCATATTTGTCCTTATTTATGGCTAGAGCCATTGTAATGGGCAGTAGTGTTAGACAAAAAACATGGGATACTGTACGTGCAAAAGTGAAGTATGTTCCGTTTTGTGCATTCATCCTTTGTGTATGCCTTCGTGCTGGTGCATTCACACTTGAATGTGGAAGTTTATGAATGCGAGAATGTGATCACAGATTGCTGCTGTTCTGTTGCCAACCTTATCAATTCAACAGCCATATTAAATGTGTCACAATGTTATCACTAATACTGCAAAAACAATTGGAACAAAGTGGGGCAGGTCAGGCACAGTTGGTAGTGTTTATGTCGGCCATTTAAACCCCTCCAAAATTACTGGTGACGCAGATGACTTTCTTTACTTTTTATTGCCCTTCCTATTTCACTGTTGGTACCACTGTCGTTGTGGGGCTCTATTCCAATATTGAAATCACCCAGCTGGCAAAATTTGGCAGTGCTTTTACGTTCGCTTCCTGCCCCACATCAGTGGGTTAGATTCCTCTTCTTCCATATTATTGCTTCAGTGGAAAATGCTTCCATATATCTTATTGGGTACCGCGTAGGTCTTAGACAGCTACCGTTCTGTACCGCGCTGTTGCACTCACGAAATGAAAACTGGAATGGAAATGAAAATTCGTTTCATCAACAACCGAACAGCAAATCTTGTTACGGTCGGTATGAACAGGGGTTCCGTGTACGTCTGACAGTCAGTCTTAATATTGCAGAATTGTCCGTCACACAGTTTCATGTTCGTAGTGAATTTAATTGTACAATGAAATAAAAATATCTCTCCAGGGGTTGGCCATCCTGATTCGTGTCCTTGATGTCCCGGGTTCAAATGTCGGCTTGTCTATCGTCTGCCGTGGATAACGCGTTTGCTTTTGTTCCAGGATAACAATTGGAGAACTGCAGAAATGTTTATAATGAAACTTGATAATACGAAGTTTTAAGTATGTTGGGCACATTTGAATTTCAGTAAAATCGAAAAGCAGTGACAGTTTACATCAAGCAACACAAGGCAGAAATGTGTGAGTAGCAGAGTGACAGCCATCTTCCGAATATTTTGAGTAGCAGAGTGACAGCCATCTTGCGAATATTTTCAGTAGCAGAGTGACAGCCATCTTGCGAATATTTTCAGTAGCAGAGTGACAGCCATCTTGCGAATATTTTCAGTAGCAGAGTGACAGCCATCTTGTGAATATTTTGAGTAGGAGAATGACAGCCATCTTGTGAATATTTTGAGTAGCAGAGTGACTGCCATCTTTGTGAATATTTTGAGTAGCAGAGTGTAAGCCATCTTGTGAATATTTTCAGTAGCAGAGTGGCAGCCATCTTGTTAATATTTTGAATAGCAGCGTGACAGCCATCTTGTGAATATTTTGGGTAACAGAATGACAGCCATTTGTAGCAGAGTGATTGCCACCTTGCAAGTGGCTGCGCTGTCTGGAGTTAGTAACGGTGGAACACAAACAGCCTGTTAAACAACCAAGTCTGTGCAGCACTCCGTCAGTCTAAAGTGATGTTAAGGCCGTACCATTTGTCAGGCTTAAAGCAGCACTCCGTCAATCCAAAGTGGTGTTAAGGACATACTACTTGTCAAGTGCAAAGAGCACTCCGTCAGCCCAAAGCAATGTCTGTGGCCATAGCTGAAATGTTTTACAAAGAACGAGGATTTTTCGTTCGCCTGCGTAAATAAAAATGTGCAGTTCAACCTATAACCTGCCGCGAAGGTACTGAGGGGGCTGTTCTCTTTAATCTCGGCGCAAGAGCGTGGTGGATGGTAGACGCCACGCCCCGGCCGCTTTACTCCCGGTAATGACCTCGATGATATTGTACAGGAGGCTGGGTGGGCCCCCGGGACGGTCTGGACGGGTGCGGAAAATGTCGACCTCAACGGGATTCGATCCCCGGACCGTCCAGTCTGTAGCGAGTTACTATACCGACTGAGCTATCCCGGCCCAGCAGGATTTTAAATACGTGGACTAAAATAGTTTGGATGCTACTCGGATGTTTATTAGGGAGGTAATCGCTTTTGCCACCGCTCGAAACCGCAGACAGTATGGGGGCGTGAGAGAACGCTGCAGACGGTGGGCTGAGTTGGCTTTAGAAACTGTGCTAAATGGATGACGTTCGTGACAGGCTGCAGTGCGCGGGCTGCCAGGGGTCAGCCCCGACTGTTGTGCGCAGCTGGGACCGAAAGGAGATAAAGTACCGTTGTGGGAAGCGCAATCAGTCGATTTGTGTAATGTGTGCACTGTGAAGTGCCGTTTGTGACTGTGGCCCAGTTCAGGAGTGCATCTTCCTCAAATTGGATCGATGCTGGCTTTTGGGATTCTGCTTTTAAACTTACTTTCTTTGTAGTTAAACAAATAATAAGTATGTTGTTTTAACTCACAAAGAATGCATTTTTCAGATAAACTTATTCTTTTAATTTCTTTTAACTTTTCTGTAAAAAGTTTTTTTTCTTTGACTGAGTGACTGACTGACTGGCTGACTGACTGACTCACTGACTGGCTAGCTACCTACCTACCTACCTACCTACCTACCTACCTACCTACCTACCTACNGACTGGCTAGCTACCTACCTACCTACCTACCTACCTACCTACCTACCTACCTACCTACCTACCTACCTACCTACCTACCTACCTACCTACCTACCTACCTAACTAACTAACTAACTAACTAACTAACTAACTAACTAACTAACTAACTCCATGGGGCAGACGCGTTTCGGAGAAGCTTAGAGGTCCTCGTCTAGCCAAAAAATTCTCGCATTTTATGGAACCCGAAGGTTCGTTACCGTATTCACAAGAGCCCACCACCTGTCCCCATCCTGAGGCATATCAGTTCAATCCACGCTCTCCCACCCCAATTCTTGGAGATCCATTTTAATATTATCATTCCTTTTAAGAACAGGTCTTTCGATTGATCTCTTTCGTCCAGATTTCCCCACCAAAACCCTTTGCGCACCTTTCCTGTCCCCCACACGGTCCACATGCGTTGCCTGTCTCATTCTTCTTGATTTGATCGCAAGAATAATATTTGATGTGACGCACGGACCATAAAACTCCTCGTTATGTAGTCTTTTCCACTCCCCTGTCACCTCGTCCCTCTTAGGCTCGAGTGCCTTCCTCAGCACCCCATTCTCGAACACCCTCAGCCTATATTATTCTCTCAATATGAGAGACCAGGTTTCACACCCATACAAACGCTTCTGCTTTTAAGGGATCCGATGTTGGCGGTCTTCCCCTGCTACGTTACGGAATTACATAATTAACAATATTGTTCTAAGGTCAGCTGAACTCATATTTCAGAGTTATTAGAACATAAAACCTTATTAAAATTAATATTTTATGTTCTTGATCGTAAAATAATTTTCTGAAGTTACATTTTACAGCGGGGCAGTTACTTTTCTAATGCCGCGAGCGGTTCACATGGGATTTAACTCCCAGACCTGCGTAAAACTCGCCGCCTGCTGTATTGTGTAGCCGTGAGGATTGGAAGCTTCGTTTAGGCGTACTAATTGAGTTACAATGCGCTGCAAGTGGCGCCACTTGACACCCTCGGGAGCTACGTACAGTTCCTGTAATCTGATTATGGTGCTCACAGACCTACTGCAAATATGCGAAATTCCAAATTAGCCAGAGTATCTGTCAGAGCTTCCCCCCACGCACTGAGGTCATGAGTTTTAATTATATGCAAATTATAGACACTTTTCCTTTAAAATATCCCTACAGAGTCCATGTGAGCCACTTATAATTACTTTCTTGATTAATGCCTTTCTATTTACAGTAATGGATTTAGCTACAGACTTTTCAGAGCATTCTGTCTCACTGCCTACTAACTGCAGTACAGTTTCAGAGCATTCTGTCTCACTGCCTACTAACTGCAGTACAGTTTCAGAGCATTCTGTCTCACTGCCTACTAACTGCAGTACGGTTTCAGAGCATTCTGTCTCACTGCCTACTAACTGCAGTACGGTTTCAGAGCATTCTGTCTCACTGCCTGCTAACTACAGTACGGTTCTTTATAGGTTCCTCCTCCCACAAGCCCCATTATGTGCTGTGACCCCATTCGTACCCTGGCATCATGTTCCTTTAAGGTCTGTTCATTGTTCCTAAAACTTCAAAAGAAGTTAATTTGATTGACTTCTAAGTCTTAAGGGATAAAGAATGGATCTTAAATTGAATATGAGGTTAAGGAATGTAAAACAACGGGAGAAGGAAAATGCATACAAATTTTGGGTGGGGATATCTGGATCAGAGTAGGAACAAACGGCACGTTCATGTGAAAATGATAATGAAAATGTGGGTTTTATAAAATGGGAGGAATTTTAGCTAAAAGGAATAAACATTAAACATTAAATGACCAGTGTTCACATATGGAAACGCAGGTAAAAACACACCCCTAGAAATTCATTTTGTATATTTAGGCAATAAGGGGATTCGCAGTAGTTTTAAGACATTTTGAAAAACAAAATAACATTGATATAATAATTTTATCTTTTTATTTTCAAATAATATGTTTTCCATAAAACATTCACCTAAATTTAAATACCACCCCTGTTATGTAAAGGTTAAAGTACGAGTACATTCATGCCCAAAAACGATAAACCGTGATATGTTTCTGTAAATTAGAAACCTCCGATAGGGAGGAAACTGCATGTGTTTAAAAGAAAACAACAAACGTTGACACAGTTTTTTATTCAGTATTCTTCACATTATATGTGGTAGTAGTTCCAAAATGCACACATACGTTAATAAGTATTTTGCTAAAATTATTTATGTGTCCATAATAACAGAGTTGTCGAATGTCTTGAGTAGCTGAAGAGCTCTTATTTTGTCAAGAAACACTCTACTGTACAGTGTTAGTTATTTTGTCAAGAAACACTGTACTGTATAGTGTTAGTTATTTTGTCAAGAAACACTGTACTGTATAGTGTTAGTTATTTTGTCTAGAAACGCTGTACTGTATAGTGTTAGTTATTTTGTCAAGAAACAGTGTACTGTATAGTGTTAGTTATTTTGTCAAGAAACACTGTACTGTATAGTGTTAGTTATTTTGTCAAAAAACACTGTACTGTACAGTGTTATTTTGTCAAGAAACAGTGTACTGTATAGTGTTAGTTATTTTGTCAAGAAACACTGTACTGTATAGTGTTACTTATTTTGTCAAGAAACACTGTACTGTATAGTGTTAGTTATTTTGTCAAACACTACTGTATAGTGTTAGTTATTTTGTCAAGAAACACTATACTGTATAGTGTTAGTTATTTTGTCAAGAAACACTATACTGTATAGTGTTAGTTATTTTGTCAAGAAACACTATACTGTATAGTGTTAGTTATTTTGGCAAGAAACACTGTACTGTATAGTGTTAGTTATTTTGTCAAGAGACACTCTACTGTGTAGTGTTAGTTATTTAGTTAAATTATCGAAAGTCTCCTGTTTTTGGTTCCTGAGTGAGTTTTTGTATTCATTTCGCATTTTCACATTTTCTTCATGCTTCACTTCTCGAAATATCGATTTAATCACGTAGTGTATTGAGCCATAGAAATCATGAAGGTCCCCGTTGTAGAGTTGTCTCCATCTGCCTGAAACATTTCTCTCAGCTCCCTGTTTTGGAAGGCCGTCAGTCTGTGTTCTTGTCTTCATAAGAGAAACAGAGCTTCGCACACACGTACAGCGACAGGTCAGCTACTGCCAATGTATTTTAATTTTCGCCTTCTTACATGGAAGGTTGAGAAACAGCAGAATCTAACTACATGCCAACTGTAGTCGCCGAGTTTAATCTCTGTTAAAATAATTCAGAACGTTTTTCTGATTTATTACTGCCTTGAGATCAGCGCTCTTCTGGGATATTACGCAGCGCTTAGTGTTAGTTATGTACCGATGTTTCGGCACAACCTATCGGTACCATATTAAATGCTCAAGAAGTCCAAGAAAGGAGGGTGTACTGACGTTTCGGGACAACCTATCGGTACCATATTAAAAGCTCAAGAAGTCCAAGAAAGGAGGGTGTACTGACGTTTCGGGACAACCTATCGGTACCATACTAAATGCTCAAGAAGTCCAAGAAAGGAGGGTATACTGACGTTTCGGTACAACCTATCGGTACCATACTAAATGCTCAAGAAGTCCCAGAAAGGAGGGTGTACTGACGTTTCGGGACAACCTATCGGTACCATACTAAATGCTCAAGAAGTCCAAGAAAGGAAGGTGTACTGACGTTTCGGGACAACCTATCAGTGCCATATTAAATGCTCAAGAGGTCCAAGAAAAAATATTTTATCTTGGATGTCTTGACCCTTGAAGATGGGACGGATATGTCGTCGCGAAACGAGGATACAGCACTACCACTCAGCGCTGCGTAATGCCCCAGAAGAGCGCACACTTCATCTACATCGCGGCGGAAGTCTGAAATCACGCATTTATTGTCTTTTTCCAAATACCTGAACTGCGTCACACTTTTATAGCCTCCATTAAATGCGTTTAAAGCAAGTAAACATGTTAATTTAGAAAACACAGTGCTGTCGCAGGTCCTAGAGAGTTTGTTGAAGCTGAGTTGGTACCCCTGGTGTGGCATCCTTATGTTACCTTTCACTAATTGGATTATAATGCGTAAAGAGAGGAACTCTGTGGCTGCTCACATTGTGGCGACCTCATAGTCAAGTTTCAACCATGCTGCTCAAAATTACACCCCCCCCCCCCTCCCCCCCGCAAGAAAGACTGTGGTTAGTTGAAGTATTCTTGGCTTAGTTTGGCTTTGAAAGCAGCTGTCTGTATTCTTTAATCCTTCCCACGTAACGTGAGGGATTTTTAAACACACTAGCTTGGAGACGTTTATAACACTGTGGTCACTAGATGTACCTCTTTATTCATCATTACAAAATCTACACTTGCCTACACAGTGTATCTGACTGTAAGCAGTGATGTGTGCCTTAACCTTTTAAAGCCTAGCGGTAACTTTACGTACCACCGGGTTTAACATTAAAAAATTCTACGTGGTGCCCACATTGCGTTTATGTGTTTTGTACGGATCTCAGAACAAACAGCAACTTTTGCCCTATAAAACATTAAGAAACTGGTTTTTATAACCGAAGCGGAGAGTGTTTACAGCGCGGTACGTACTGAGTCCTTCTATAAAACAGATACGCTTCGTCTTTAACCTTTTAAAGCCTAGCGGTAACTTTACATACCACCAGGTTTAACATTAAAAAATTCTACGTGGTGCCCACATTACGTTTATGTGTTTTGTACGGATCTCAGAACAAACAGCAACTTTTGCCTTATAAAACATTAAGAGACTGGTGTTTATAACCGAAGCGGAGAGTGTTTACAGCGCGGTACGCACTGAGTCCTTATATAAAACAGATACGCTTCGTCTTTAAAGGGTTAAACAGGTTCGTCTGTATAATTGAGATGTTTACTGCGCGGTACGAACTGAGTATTTGTCAACAGGATGTCAGCGTCTTGCCACCATTCTGCAATGAAATGCTGAGAGGGTTTCCGAATATTCCGGGTTGCTTTGCCGATTCCAGTGGCAAACTATGTGACGTGTGAGACATTGGAGTTTAGTGTGATTGGCCGATACAGTAACATGAACAGTCATATCTTTGGGTGGTGACGTACATACTGTCTACATACCAGAATTGGACTTGTATCTGTTTTTTAAACTGTAATATGTATTTTAAACAACGTATTTTTTAATATTTAATACTTTACAAGAGCCATTGTTGTAGTGGTGAAGGGCCCTGCAGCAGACGCTACGGGCGCACCGCATCCTTAAGGATTCTTGTGCAGCCCTATGATGAAGAAGCTTATTTTTTCAGTTTTTCCGTGTAATGGAGCACCGGTGGAATGAAATTGACAGGGGAGAACCGAAGTACTTGGGGAATAACCTGTCCCAGTGCCACTTTTGCCACCACAAATCCCACACGGGCTGACCCGGAGTCGAACCCGGGCCTCCGCCGTGAGAGGCCGAAGGCAAACCGCCTGAGCCATGGCACGGCCCTGCATGTGCATTGGTTCACGTAACTTTTGTAACATCTCAATGTATTTATTCTTTGTAACGCACCGACCTGAAGATGACCACATGAGTGGTCGAAACATGTAGGAGGTATTACTGCGTTTGTATTTTGATAAACTTGTGTGCATTTGTTGGTTTTCGTAAAATATCGTGCTATGACGTTTTAACCCTTTAAAAGACGAAGCGTATCTGTTTTATATAAGGACTCAGTGCGTACCGCGCTGTAAACACTCTCCACTTCGGTTATAAAAACCAATCTCTTAATGTTTTATAAGGCAAAAGTTGCTGTTTGTTCTGAGATCCGTACAAAACACATAAACGCAATGTGGGCACCACGTAGAATTTTTTAATGTTAAACCTGGTGGTATGTAAAGTTACCGCTAGGCTTTAAAAGGTTAAGGTGACCCATATGTTTTATGGTTTGAGTCCGTAAAAATATGTACCGTTATAATCTGTGCCTCAAATTTCAGTATTTGTTTGTTTAAAAATATGCCCGTGAGCACTGGTGGTGCAGGTGCTGCGAGCCTTACAGTGCAGCTGGCTTCACAGAGTCGCCCTAAAAATATTCTCTCTGCCACACGTGAATAACATTTGGCCTATGTGTAATTTTAAAAAAATGCTTTTCCTTCGCTGCGTTAAAAAACGTTTTTTGCCTGCCTTTATCCTTACATGGGTTTTATATCCGTTCCGTGTCCTTTCAAAACCAACCAATATTTCAGTCCCACACTGCCTTTGCGACTTTCATTATTGTTTTGTGCCTGCGTTTATATAACTGGTTCTCGTTTCTGCCAGATTCATTTTGTTTGTGGTGGTTTTAGAACGGGGTTTTAGGGTTAGGGGGATTGCTGTTATTTTACACTGCCAGTATTTTTTGTAGACTTTTCATAAAAGTTCACGGTTTCTCGAAACTATTTCTTGAAACGAAGCTTCTGCCTGAATGTGGAATTCAACACTATTAGAAGTGATGTAACGCCAGAGAAGGCTAAGCTGAACTCGAATGTTTCTGAAACTAAGAGCGTTCATTGAGAATTTAGCCTGCGTTTCTAAAATTTGACTGCACACTTCAACAGTGCAACTGTACGTTCGAAAATTAAAATGCGCACTTCGACCTTTCGTTTGTAGACTTCGACAATTCAAGTGCACACTTCAATAATTCAACTGCACACTTCGACAATTCAACTGAACACTTCGATAATTCAACTGTACACTTCAACAATTCAAGTACACACTTCGATAATCGAACTGTACACTTCGACAGTTCAACTGCACACTTCGACAATTCAACTGCACACTTCGACAATTCAACCGAACACTTCGATAATTCAACTGTACACGTCGACAATTCAACTGCACACTTCGACAATTCAACTGAACACTTCGATAATTCAACTGTACACTTCGACAATTCAACTGTACACTTCGACAATTTAACTGCACACTTCGACAATTCAACTGAACACTTCGAAAATTCAACTGCACACGTCCACAATTCAACGGAACACTTCGATAATTCAACCGTACACTTTGACAATTCAACTGCACACTTCGAAAATTCAACTGCACACGTCCACAATTCAACTGAACACTTCGATAATTCAACCGTACACTTCGACAATTCAACTGCACGCTTCGAAAATTCAACTGCATACGTCCACAATTCAACTGAACACTTCGATAATTCAACCGTACACTTTGACAATTCAACTGCACACTTCGGTAAGTCAACTGCACACTTCGACAGTTCAACTGTAAGTGTTGACAATTCAGTTGCATTTGTTGACAATTCAACAGTGGTTTCCGAGAGTTCAAGTGCATATTTTCAAAATACTCATCCCAGGCGATGGGCTTGTTTTATCCATCGTTTTGCCCTTTGGTGTAATCTTGTACGTGGTACTGCTGTTTTCAGTTGGCACTCTGAATCCTTGCAAAGTATCCAAGTTTGCACGCAACTAAACACATCTGCAGCAGATCATGGCCTCTCTGTCATATATTAGTGCACCTGCTTTGTGTTCGGGAGGACCAGGTTCAAATCCGGAATTGAAGTACCGTGACATGATTTTTCACGCCCCTAAGTGTCAGTGGGTATATGGCGTAGTACAATTTCATACTGGGCCTAGGACGACGCCTGTCACATCCTATAATTTTATTTTTCACTATAATGTTTGACACCGTACAGTCCGAGCTGTTGGTATCATCATTAGAAAATAAGTACTGTTGTTAACGTTAAAAGATTACGCAGTTGGGAGGAGTAGTTATCGTGTCTTACCGCTAGCTGTCGACCCTGTGTGCCCCACAATTTCGGCGTGGCATCCAAAAATGTAGCTTACATCATGCTAGGTATTTAATCTCTATCGGACAGTGCATTAAAATCCGCTGTACAATGGGGGATGAACACGGATTTTGCGTGTGATTGGATCAACCTTCAGCATTAATTGTGTATTCTGCTTTCAAATAGAGCTTTAGAATCCCGCATACTGCAGTCCACAAGCAAGCGAGGCAGACACATGCAGTAAAATAGATAGAGAAGTGTCCACTTTGCCAATGGGGAAATAGTAACCACAGCTAAGTTTGTGCACTAAACGGGATTCAAAATACATGCCACAGAACCTGATCCCAGGCACATCTGCCTAATTATCTCGTCTGTACCTGGCTGTAATGGGGCAGACATTACGAACTTTAAGCGAATTGACGGGAATAAGAGGTTTTTTGAATGGCTGGGCCCTCTCGGATGTGACGCTGTGTCGTTCAGCGGGTTTTTACCGACGTTTCAGAGGGTGGTGGTATCTTTATCTTCAGAGTCAAGCAGTCAAAGGGATTCTTTGGACTGATTGGCCCTGACAATGAACGCAGTACGATCGTTCGAAACGTCCAAAACTTGACCCTGACAATGAACGCAGTACGATCGTTCGAAACGTCCAAAACTTGACCCTGACAATCAACGCAGTACGATCGTTCGAAACGTCCAAAACAACTCACCCTACAATAGAACCTCACATCGAAGCAGTCATACATTTAGCGACACCTCTAAGAGAACACACAATCTCGCAGACACCTCCGTTTCTTTGATTATTCAAGACAAACATAAATATTATTGAAATGGGAGAGGAAAATTTTTTGAAAATGAACTTGTTTAAAGATGTCTGCCTTCGATATGTTAACGTTTATGGAGACAGATCTGTATTTATAATGAGATTTGCTAACAAGGCTAAGCTGAGCTGCTATCTACAGGGTGGACATTAATACTTCCTTAAGCGTATTTCTGTAGTTTCCATATTATGCACCCATTCTTAACGTCTGTTACACATATAGATATTTGGGTGGTGCGACTAACTTACGTAATTGTGTATTTTAGAGAATACATTGCTATTTCATACACTAACGAGACGTTTCTCTGTGTAGGGTTTCAGATGAAGATAGACACTCATGTGTCACCTTGTAGTTTGCACACAATATGGCAGTTCCGTCAACCGGCTGTTCCACACAAGTTGGAATGGAAAATAGAAATCTTTGGGTTATATGTTCCACATTTGAAATAACTGACGCGTTGAAAGCACGGAATAATAGTAAATGGAGCTGGTTGAAACATTAACCCTTTAAAGACGAAGCGTATCTGTTTTATATAAGGACTCAGCGCGTAACGCGCTGTAAACACTCTCCACTTCGGTTATAAAAACCAATCTCTCAATGTTTCATAAGACAAAAATTGCTGTTTGTTCTGAGACCCGTACAAAACACATAAACGCAATGTGGGCACCACGTAGAATTTTTTAATGTTAAACCTGGTCGTATGTAAAGTTACCGCTAGGCTTTAAAAGGTTAAAATTGACACAAGGTGCCACTTACGGTTCGTAAAACATTAACCTTTTAAAGACGAAGCGTATCTGTTTTATATAAGGACTCGGTGCGTACCGCGCTGTAAACGCTCTCCACTTCGGTTATAAAAACCAATCTCTTAATGTTTTATAAGGCAAAAGTTGCTGTTTGTTCTGAGATCCGTACAAAACACATAAACTCAATGTGGGCACCACGTAGAATTTTTTAACGTTAAACCTGGTCGTATGTAAAGTTACCGCTAGGCTTTAAAAGGTTAAATGAAATGACTGAATGTATCTGGAATAAGACTATCAGTGAGGCTGATGGATGGATGAATGAAGTTAGATTTACACACAGACAAACTGTGAAATGAAACTCAGAATTTATTCAAATAGAAATTTGGGAAGTATTAAACTTCAAGCCATAAATGATGGAATGAGTTATACAGTGACGCTGTCATTTATATGCACTTTCGCAAAATGGCGGAAAACGACTATTAGTTTCGTCTTGTCCGTCCGTCCGTCCGCATGGAACAGCTGGACGGATTTTAATGAAATTTGATAATTGAGTATTTTTCGGAAATCTGTCGAGAAAATTCGTTTCATCAAAATCTGACAAGAATAACGGGTACTTTATATGAAAATTAAATAAATTCTTCTTAAAATGAGAAACGTTTCAGGCAAAAGCTGTAGAGAAAATCAAAACATATATTTTATGTTTAATAACTTTTTTCCGAAAATCGTGCCGTTTATGAGATAATGTGGAAAAATATGGTAGAGCCAGGCAGGCCACAGATGACAATATAATACGGCGCATGCGCTTTGAATGCTGCATAACTAAGGCTACAGACACGCACTCAGAATATGAAATGTTTATTGTTTTTCCGCGGCAAAAATGGTTACGCGAACGCGCCGCAATATTACGTTATACGTACATTACTTCTCTTGTTCCTCTAAGGTTTAACACTTAAAAGCCTCAAGATTGAACTGAAATATTTTACACATTCAGTCCGTACCGCGCAGTAAACACTTCGTCTCGGTTACAAAAACCAGTCAGTTAATGCTGTATAGGGAAATAATCGCTGTTTGTTCTGAGATCCACACAAAACACATAAACACACTGTGTGGGCAGAACGTAGAATTGCTGAATGTTAAACCTGGCGGTACATACAGTAACCACTGGGCTTTAGAGGGCATAGTTAAAGATTCAGTCCGTACCGCGCAGTAAACACACTCCGTCTCGGCTATAAAACAGTCAGTTAATGCTGTATAGGGAAATAATCCCTGTTTGTTCTGAGATCCACACAAAACACATAAACACACTGTGTGGGCAGAACGTAGAATTGTTGAATGTTAAACCTGGCGGTACGTACAGTAACCACTGGGCTTTATAATGGTGAAAAGGCAGCGTATCTGAGTACAGCAACATTTAAATACCCAGTCCGTACCGCGCAGTAAACACACTTCGTCTCGATTATAAAAACCAATCAGTTAAAGCTGTACAGGGAAATAATCGCTGTTTGTTCTGAGATCCACACAAAACACATAAATACACTGTGTGGGCAGAACGTAGAATTGCTGAATGTTAAACCTGGCGGTACATAAAATAACCACTGGGCTGTAAAACATTATTGTGATGGACTACATTTTTATGCCACAAAGGGCAGGACGAAAAACAAACACTATAATTTACTTACGTTTTGTTTGTACCTAGTGTCCGGTCCGTCAGCGTGTGCCTGTGCTTATAAATACGTATAAAATTGCACAGCTTGTGCGAATTGACGTAATCATAGAGAACAAAAGTTCTTTGATTTTGGACACCATTTTAGGGATAGTACCCCCAGAAGTGACGCCAGCAGCATTGTGTAGGAGGCTTAGGTTTCTATTGAGATGAAATGGCTCTGGAATTTGGTCGTACATAAAATGGTGTATGGGAACAAAGCGTATTAGTTCTGGGCCCAATCCAGAGAGGTGTTAGGGAGGGATGTGATGGATAATAAAGATTTCTGAACGAGTACGGCAGAGCAACCTAACTACAGGATCATATGAGACTGTGAATTCTGCCATCCGTCGGGGGCGGTGCTACAGAAAGTGGCGGTTAATATAAGACATTTATGAAAATTTCGCATGATTGAAACAGATAGACACATTAAGGATGAAATATTTCAGGTTCGTATGGGCCAAAGGCCTTAAACATCAGCAAAATCCACTTTATTAGATAACACTACCTATCCCGCCTGACACAGTCTGTATTTGTTATTACCATTTTGCCAAACACTACATGTTTCTAACATGTAGTGTTTTACCAAGTCGTACACTAAGAAATTGTAGATTAGATTTTAAATAGTTCCCGACATGTTTCGATGCATGTTACATCATCTTCAGGGGAATTGTTTTAGAACATAGGGGAGCCGCCGAAACAAGGCAGTCTATGTACTAACTAACTAACTAACTAACTAACTAACTAACTAACTAACTAACTCCATGGAGCAGAGGCCTTCTTGAGAAGCTAACAGTTTCTCAGCTAGTCAAGAAATTCCCCGCATTTTATGGAACCCGAAGGTTCATTACCGCATTCTCAAGAGCCCGCCACCTGTCCCTATCCTGAGCCAGCTCAATCCAGTTCATGCCCACCCAGCCCACTTCCCGAAGATGCATTTTAATATTATCCTCCCATCTACGCCTGGGTCTCCCAAGTGGTCGCCTTCCCTCAAGTCTCTCCACCAAAATCCTGTATGCACCTCTCTTCTCCCCCATACGTGCTACATGTCCCACCCATCTCACTCTTCTCGATCTGATTAGCCCAATAATATTTGGTGATGAGTACAGGTCGTTAAGTTCCTCGTTATGTAGTCTTCTCCACTCCCCTGTCGCCTCGTCCCTCTTAGGCCCAAGTATCCTCCTCAGCACCCTATTCTCGAACATCCTCTATGTACTTACAGGTTCATAAAATCGTTGTGTTAGCTGCTGAGTCATTTTCTAACATAGCTCCCCAATGTTCTAACATAGCTCCCCATGTTCTAACATAACTCCCCTGAAGATGATGTAGTATGCATCGAAACATGTCGGGAACTGTTTAAAGATGTAATGTATAATTTCTTAGTGTGCGAGTTGGCAAAATGATACGTGTTAGATTTACACGTACACAGTATTGAAAACTGCAAATTTGCTACATGTTTCGATCAAGCCTATCGTCATCAGGTGTTTGTTTTTACAAAAACTTAAACTCAAGGTATAAACGTAAAATTTTGCGAGATGTGACAAATTATGTAAAATAGAAATTACAATCGAGCTGTGATCTTGGGGGTGTGTAATTAACCCTTTAAAGGCGAAGCGTATCTGTTTTATATAAGGACTCAGTGCGTACCGCGCTGTAAACACTCTCCACTTCGGTTATAAAAACCAGTCTCTTAATGTTTTATAAGGCAAAAGTTGCTGTTTGTTCTGAGATCCGTACAAAACACATAAACGCAATGTGGGCACCACGTAGAATTTTTTAATGTTAAACCTGGTGGTACGTAAAGTTACCGCTAGGCTGTAAAAGGTTAAACACGTAGGTTTGGTGCAGAAGCCAAAATTTAAAATTTTAAAAAATTTTAAAACTTTTTATTTTTTATTTTTTTTTAGAATTATACTTCCCAATCAACTATCAAAATTATGATCAAACGTCTTTTCCCTTTTATACTTCTGAATCAATTATTAATCCATTTTTAAAAACCCCCGTTATTCATTAGGCCTCTTTTGTATATGAATGTAATTCAGAACTTAAAAACACGTGCAAATACTGCATGACGGAAGTAGGTGCTGGGTAGGAAGAAAATGAATTTCTTATGGGATGTGAAGCCGCGAATTCTGGTAGAACTTTACCCCATATTTCAGGCAGCACGTTTGCCCAAATATGTACCAGATTGCACGGTGTCAGATTCCAGAAAGTGATATTATTTAGAGCAAGTGAGTTCTGTATTGGGAGTTACATTGAGAGGTACCATAGTCAGTCTGAGATTGGAACCCGCACCGACGGCGGCGTTGTCGGGCTGTGTATGGCTTGTAGCCAGCAGTCTGATTCCCACATCATGGCGTGCGTACCAGTAGTGTAGACTGAGTCACGCATGTATCAAGAAATATGTACAACATTCCAAGTTCAAAGGCTGCGCGCAAGAAACATAAATTTTTGCTGTCATTAGCGAACATGAAATACGGTCTGACACAGGTTTTATTCTGACGTAAAATATTTTTGTCCAATGTAATGTAGAGGAATTGTCAAAACCTGTGTAAGGAAGGAATCCCGGGATATGTGTAGTGGAAAATTAGAAATAGCTTTCCCTCCATTCCAGTTCAATTCAAAATAAGTGGCCATGATAATTTGCGTTGCGAGTGTACGGTTTTGAATGAGATGGGCGGGGCATGTAGCACGTATGGGGGAGAAGAGAGGTGCGTACAGGATTTTGGTGGGGAGACCTGAGGGAAGGCGACCACTTAAGAGACCAAGGCGTAGATGGGAGGATAATATTAAAATGGATCTTCAAGAAGTGGGATGGGGCATGGACTGGATTGAGCTGGCTCGGGATACGAACATGTGGCGGGCTCTTGTGAATGCGGTAATGAACCTCCGGGTTCCATAAAATGCGGGGAATTTTTTGACTAGCTGAGAAACTGTCAGCTTCTCAAGAAGGCCTCTGCTCGATGTAGTTAGTTAGTTAGGTAGTTAGTTAGTTAGTTAGTTAGTTAGGTAGTTAGTTAGGTAGGTAGTTAGTTAGTTAGTTAGTTAGTTAGTTAGTTAGTTAGTTAGTTAGTTAGTTAGTTGGTGTACGGTTTTGAAACTGATTTTTATGAAACAGTGTGTGGTGGTCAAGTCGGTACATTGCTAACTCATTTTAGAGATGACCTTACTTAAACGGGCGCTATATTAATCAAAATAGCACGTTAGTGCGGCGGATAAGCCCAAACTTCACGGGATATTGCTGCGTGACGTTGAAGTCGGAGTGTGGTGTGCTGTCAGTGCTACGGGAATACTTGGACGTGTCTTATCTGGTACAAAAAATTCAGAGAAGTACACTGAAAAAATTCTAGCATTTCTCAATTTATGTGACGAGGAGAATAAACACGGTTTCTTCCAGCAAGGTGGTCCAACCTAAAATACAGCGTGTATTCAATCGCCGACTTAATATTTTTGGGGGACAGTGACATGTGGGGAAGTTTGAAAGACAATGTTTATAGAAACAACTCACACCTTAAAGATATTATCCTGCTGTCCTTGTCAGCAAGTTCAAGATAAGAACGTCACACCTTTTTAATAATATATTTACGAGTTCTCAGATGTGCCTTCCAGTTGTAGGACGCTGTTTCAAACACTGGCTTTAGCATCCTGTATGTTTTATAATAAATGTTCTAACGGGCATTCTAGGAAGGGGTTTGTAGATTGTGTGGTCGGGTGTATGGGTTCTGTTAGCAGGTTCTGCTTTAACCAGGATATCTTATAGGACAATAAATAAGGAAAAACGAAAGCGATTTCACGAATGGCGCTTTCCCATGCGACTTACTACCAAAGAGTTCAAATCTTCTTTATGCGTGTCAGACGGCTATCTGACCCTGCTGCCCTTTATTTGAAAGCTCTTTTGACATTTGACGACTGTTACAAATTCTGAACGCCTTTCGTTTTGTGATTTTCTGCATCATCTTCTTAGTCTGATTTTACGTTCCGTCTGTGACAGTTACGGCAAGCTAATGCCTAGTCACCTTATTTTTTTTTTAATTTGGATCCATTCATATAGTATTTTTTATCCTGTTTAACCCTGTAAAGACGAAGCATATCTATTTTGTATACAAACATTCAGTCTGTACCGCGCAGTAAACACACTCCGTCTCGGTTATAAAAACCAGTCAGCCAATGCTGTATAGGGAAATAATCGCTGTTTGTTCTGAGATCCACACAAAACACATAAACACACTGTGTGGGCAGAACGTAGAACTGTTAAATGTTAAACCTGGCGGTACGTACAGTAACCACTGGGCTTTATAATGGTGAAAAGGCAGCTTATCTGAGTACAGCAACATATAAACATTCAGTCCGTACCGCGCAGTAAACACACTCCGTCTCGGTTATAAAAACCAGTCAGTTAATGCTGTATAGGGAAATAATCGCTGTTTGTTCTGAGATCTACACAAAACACATAAACACACTGTGTGGCCAGAACGTAGAATTGTTGAATGTTAAACCTGGCGGTAGGTAAAGTTACTGCTAGGCTCTAAAAGATTAAGTTGCTGTTTCACTCTTGCTTGACCCACAACTCCGCGGTCTCAGATGGATGCCGTTGCTGCTGCGCTAATGTAATGCGCTTTCCACTTAGCTGATTGGCCTGAATGAATGTGTAGTGTCTGCTGCAAAACACATTCAAGCGATTGGTGTCAGTTGTTGTTTGTTTCACAGACAGCAGTTTATATTGAGTTACGAAGGATGGACGGTAAAAAGGTGAAGGTGCTACTGTGGTTAACTAACACCTCAAAGTCAAAATGAAGGTACTTTCGCTGTGATTTTCCGAAGGAACGTTGGTTTTATGAAGGTTCCCATGCTACTCCCGTTTGTCTTTGTGGAAGGAACAAGATGTAGATGAAGATGAGTATGGAGCATTGGTGGGAAGAATAGAATAGAAAAGAATAGGATATATGATGGTAAACACAGATAGATGCCGTCCTCACAACTTGTTTATTGGTTCAAAAGTTAAAATTGACTACATGTTTCAACCACCCAGCTGGTTACCGTCAGGCGTTATTACAAATGTAACAGGAAGAACTTTCTGCCATTGAGACCGTATTTGGCATTACATGTCAGAGTACCTATTGTGCATACAATTTAACCTTTTAAAGCCTAGCGGTAACTTTACGTACCGCCAGGTTTAACATTAAAAAATTCTACGTGGTGCCCACGTAGCGTTTATGTGTTTTGTACGGATCTCAGAACAAACAGCAACTTTTGCCTTATAAAACATTAAGAGATTGGGTTTTATAACCGAAGTGGAGAGTGTTTACATCGCGGTACGCACTGAGTCCTTATATAAAACAGACACACTCCGTCTTTAAAGGGTTGATTGGTACAAATATATGAAATTTAAATTTGTAAAATGGAGAGTTGTAGATTATAAAGGTAAAAATATCAATATTTTTAAAAAAGTCGTTAGGTTAGTGACGATCAGCGTTACACTAACTGGAGGTTTCGAAGATGCTCGGGGTGTGCATGAATTGAAGCTGGGGTGGCAGTGGTATCGCTGTGTTTTGGGTTTATCAGACGAGATGTAGGTCGTTTATGCTGTACTTCACCTTGGAGATATGCGATATATGCTTGTTGTAAAATACCAGTGACGGTAGGATCCGCTGTAAAACGTGTGTGTTCTATTTAGTTACGTAGTCAGCAGGGCCGTGGAGTCGGAATCGGAACGAGTTTTAGGTGGAGTCGGAGTCGGAACGAATTTTAGGTGGAGTCGGAGTCGGAAGGAATTTTTAGGTGGAGTCGGAGTCGGAAGAAATTTTAGGTGGAGTCGGAGTCGGATGGAATTTTAGGTGGAGTCGGAGTCGGATGGAATTTTAGGTGGAGTCGGAGTCGGAAGGATTTTTCGGTGGAGTCGGAGTCGGAAGGAATTTTTAGGTGGAGTCGGATTCGGAAGGAATTTGTAGGTGGAGTCGGAGTCGGTGCATTTTTACCTACTCCGACTTAGTCTAAAACCTTAACTAGATACTCCAACTCCAGAGCTCTGATAGCTGCAGTAACCATTAGACTTACACTTAAATATAGGTTATAAGTCTAAACAGTAGCCTGATTATTCACGTGGTGGCGATGAAATGTCTTACAGGTTTACCGTGATTAACCTTTTAAAGCCTAGCGGTCACTTTACGCACCATCAGGTTTAACATTAAAAAATTCTACGTGGTGCCCACATTGCGTTTATGTGTTTTGTACGGATCTCAGAACAAACTGCAACTTTTGCCTTATAAAACATTAAGAGACTGGTTTTTATAACCGAAGTGGAGAGTGTTTACAGCGCGGTACGCACTGAGTCCTTATATAAAACAGATACGCTTCGTCTTTAAAGGGTTAATACATATTGAGCGTTTATGAAGGAGTCGAAATCGGAGTCGGAAGTTTTAAAAATCCAGGATTCGGAGTTGGAGTTGGAGCTTTCGTGTACCGACTCCACAGCCCTGGTAGTAAGTCGTGGTGTTCTTAGTGCAGTATTAAAGCTGTATTAGTAATATTTTAGTTACTGTGTCGGTAGAGTGATGGTAAACTTCGGATGTATATATTTTTTTGTGAATTTCTTAAGAGTTGTATATCCGATTTTGATTATCGGTAGCTTCTAGGTTAGTGATGTTTTTCGGGTTTATGAGAATATATGATGAGTTCGAGCCCTTACAGACCCGATGCACGTGGGCCTTTTTATGGCTGGCCCTTTGTGCCCCCTTATTCTCTAACCTTTTCTGTCTAGGAATTAACCTTATCTAACTCCTAGAGCCTTGCTGAAGGCCAGGATTGCGGATGACCTTATGTTGCTCGCAGTGGGCTTAATCACTAGGTAGGTACAAAATCTGTCCAACCGATGCACTGTATTGCAGTGTCTTTGCATTACAGCGTTTATAATATTTAAGTAATGCTGTCAGTGCTGCTTGTGTAAGTTGAGTTTGTGAGGATGATGCTAAGGGCTCGAAACATGTAGGACTGGTACACAAATATTGTAAACGTTGTAATGTAAAGACATTGGAATGTAGTTTATTGGTTGGATACATTTTATGCTTGATTTTGGATGAGTTTTCCTGATCCTACATGTGAGGTAATGACAAGTCCATCACACGCTGATGCTTGCTTATTGGTGGAAAGATACTGACAAGGGAAAACCGAAGTACTGGTAGAAAAACCCTGTCCCAGTGCCACTTTGTCCACAACAAATAACGTGTGGACTGGCCTGCATTGGAACATGTGTTTTCCGCGGTGAGTGGCCGGCCACTTAACGCCCTGAGGCATGGAATGGCCACTTGAAGTCTACAATTGCCCGGAATTATATTTAAAAATACAGTCCATACCGCGCAGTAAACACACTCCGTTTCGGTTATAAAAACCAGTCAGTTAATGCTGTATAGGGAAATAATCGCTGTTTGTTCTGAGATCCGCACAAAACACATAAATACACTGTGTGGGCAGAACGTAGAATTGCTGAATGTTAAACCTGGC
>BLKM01000100.1:770548-784449 GCA_013340265.1 Coptotermes formosanus
GCGGTGTAGTTGTATAAAATTCACTGCTACGTTAGTGTTGCTGTTGGGGAATTGAAGTGCGGTGTAGTTGTATACAGGTCACTGCACACAAATATGAGAGGAAAGAAACTACTGGTTTTTAGACGGGGACGGGCCTTCATATTGTCAACTGCACGCTGTGCAGCGAAGTACCCCCAGCAGTAATGCTGCCATGCAATTAGTTTCCATCTGCCTCCGCAGTTTCAATTAAATTTTATTTCTGCAATTGATTAATCAGAACCATAAACTGGAACTGTTTTTCCCGCTAGATGGCTCTAGTATCAGATGTAGCTTGCCTTCCTGTCGGATTATGCTCAGTTACGGACTGAATTTCTCCTTTGAGCCGTTATTGCGCTGAGGGTGGTGCAGGAACAGACAGAATTTATCGCGTGTCACACACAATCCAACAATATCTAGCTGCCGTTGCCACCAGCTTTTCAAACTGTGGGTTCGTTTGGAAAGAGAGGTGACAATTAAGATAGAAGGGAGAGTACAAAAACAAAGAATGATAATGATGTCAGTAATAGAAGATAAAACAGAGTTCATGATCAGAGAAGATGTAAAGAAAGGATCGTTTAGAGGACTGGTTAATTTTCTTGCATGTTTCGTGATTGTGTCGGTGTTACAGCAACACTGACACGTTATGCGGTAGGCGGGTCATAATATGGCATAGAATATTTTAGCGGCATTCGCATAATTGCGAAAAACGCGCATTTAGTATTGTCATATCCGTCTGTCTGTCTCTCTACCTGTCCGTCTGTTCACAGGTACAGCGCGGAATCCACCGACGGATTTACGTGAAATTTAATACTGGGAACTTTTGTGAAATCTGTCCAGAAAATCCAAATTTCGTTAAAATCAGGCGAAAACATTGGACAATTTGAATGAAACCTTAAGTACTCAAACGTTAGTTTGTTGTCTGCGAGATTAAATTGCCACAAACTCTCTCGCTCTCTCTTGGAGTAAAATTGTGTCAGGATAATATATGCGCTCTTCTGGGATGTTACGCAGCTGTGAGTGGTAGGTCTGTGTCGACGTTTCGGACAATCTGTCGGTCTCATCTTCATGCGTCAAGAAATGCAAGACAGAAGCTTTTCTCTTGCATTTCTTGACCCTAGAATAAGAGACCGATAGATTGTCCGAAACGTCGACACAGACCTACCACTCACAGCTGCGTAACATCTCAGAAGAGCACAGATTTCATCTACATCGCAGCGGAATCCTGAAATCAGGAATGGTGTCAGGGTGTTAGGCTATCCGAGGAGGTAAAAACGTTACGCGAAAGCGCTACAATGTTAGGTTATGCGTACATTGTGTGAAGCATAAAACAACCGCAAAGCGCAGCTTCATTCACTGCTTTGTATTTTAATGTTGAGAGTATATAAAATACATAAAATCACACTACATGTTTCGGCTGTTGATTAGCCATCTTCAGGTGTGTGCGATAGGAACTAATAAATACTAATGAATAGCCGAAACATGTGTTCTAATTTGATGCATTTTCTGTATTCTCAACATTAAAAGACAAACTAGAGAATAAAGTTGTGCTTTGCCATTGTTTTACTCTTCGCATATAAACATCAAGCCGATCCCAGTGGCCGCGCGGTCTAAGGCGTGGGTCTGCGGCGGAGCGCTTGCTGGGATCGTGGGTTCGAATCCCACCGGCGTCATGGATGTTTGTCTTGTACAGTGTTTGTTCAGGTAGAGGTCTCTGCGGGGATGGGCCGATCCCTCGTCCAGAGGAGTCCTAGTGACTGGTGTGTGTCTGAGCGTGATCAAGTGAAAATAACCTCGACACCTACTGTGAGTAGGTAGAAGAGGGAAGGACTATGGAACGAAAATAAACGTCACGCAGAGCGGGATGATGAGACAGTTATGTGTGGATGCATGGCCTGTTTTGTATAAAGAGTGTCTGAGTACTGCAGAGCGAGCGGGTATCCACGAGACTGGTTAGGTTAGTAAAAATGTGTTTAAATGATTTGGTAATTTGTTAAAGTTTTAACTTTAATTTGTTAAAGTTTCGGTTCGCAGTCCTTCCCTCTTCTACCTGTTCACAGCAGGTGTCGAGGTTGTTTATTTTCACTTGATCACACTCAGACACACACCACAGTCGGTAGGACTCCCCTGGACGAGGGATCGGCCCGTCGCAGAGACCTGTACCTGACAACACAAACACTGTACAAGAGATAAAACACCCATGCCCCCGGTGGGATCCGAACCCACGATCTCAGCAAGCGTTCGGCCGCAGACGGTGCGGCCACTGGGATCGGCCTGTGTTAAAGTCCGGGTAAGCAATTAGTTGCCTGTTATCTACCTCAGAACAGCCTGAGTCAGCGCGGTGTTTTATCGCATTGCACTCGCTGTGCCATTAGGAACGTGCAGGCAGTCCTGAGGGACTGAAGTGGAATGGGGCGCGTCAGATGCTGGTTCAGGCTGACGATACAATTCATTGGGCGGAAACCCACACACCATTAATAAAAACAGAAGCTATTAAGGCGGCAGGTGTAGAAGTAAATGCAGATAAAACTAGACACGTGTTCGTTTTGGGTAAACAAGACAACTTGGGCTGTGAGAGTGTTTGAGAACAGGGTGCTGTGGAAGATGTTTGGGTCTGACGGGGGGTGGGGTGGGGGCGGGGGCGGGGGGGCTGGCCAATACAGCATAATGAGGAACTGTATGATTTGTATATAAGTTTTTAATATACCAACCCCTGCACAATAATTCTTTTACTCCTACGCCTTTTGGCTAAACATCGGGTAGAGTAGCAGGGGTCTGCACCCTGTAAAGCCAGAAGTGATGTGCAAGACAGGTGTTTGGAGACGGACTTTTTTTACATATACTTGATACTTTAAATTTTATGTATTAACACACTATATTTTAATATCATACGTAATTTAAACTATACAAAAATTATTTCTTTCTTAGTCCTTCCCTCTTCTACCTGTTCACAGCAGGTGTCGAGGGTTTTTGTAATTTCGTTTGATCACACTCAAGCACATACCACAGTCGGTAGGACTCCTCTGGACGAGGGATCGGCCCGTCGCAGAGACCTGTACCTGACAACACAAATACTGTACAAGACAAACATCAATGCCCCCGGTGGTATTCGAACCCGCAATCCCAGCAAGCGCTCGGCCGCAGACCCACGCCTTAGACCGCGCGGCTTCTGGGATTGGCTATATAAAAATTATTGTTCCTATGTAATGACTACTGCTGTAACTAATTAATGTTCATATTACCATTAATTGGAGTACTGTACGCTGCGCACGGCTGTGGGAAGTGACCCTCTGGTGGAGGTTACTATGGGTAGTCGAAACATGTAGCAGTACAGGGAATTATTGTGACGTGATAATAAAGATCTGTCTGTAAAACAAGGTCGTGGTTTGTGCTGTTCACCAGATATCATTAGGGGAAAAGGAGAGTAAGATGGACGGAACGTGAGGCACGTGTGTGGGAGAGACGAGAAAGACTTACGGGGACATTGGTGGAGAAAACCGAAAATTGAGTGATGGGTTGGAAGACACAGCGGTATACGGGATAATATTAAAAAGGTTATTAAAGGGATACGATGGAGGTGTGATGTGCACTGGTCTTGACGAAACGGGGACGGTTTTGTGAACACGGTAATGAACCATATGGTTCCATAAAATGCGAGGTATTTCTTGAGTGGCTGAGAAAATACTGGCATGAAATGAAGGACTCTGCTCAGCAGAGCTAATCAGTTCCTTTTAATAAGTGGCTGAAGTACATTTGTTCTTATTAATTACACAGATCGAACATTGCGTTTTAATGCGTGTTTTGGCTACCATTTCAGCTCATAAGAGGTATCATCAGGTCATAAGAGAAGTATTAGATGGAAAAGTCACTTTCTGTATTGGCCTGATTATGGCTCTTACGTGCCGAACTGGTAGCCTAAACTAACTAACTCCATGGAGCAGAGGCCTTCTTGAGAAGCTAACAGTTTCTCAGCTAGTCAAGAAATTCCACGCATTTTATGGAACCCGAAGGTTCATTACCGCGTTCACAAGAGCCCGCCGCCTGTCCCTATCCTGAGCCAGCTCAATCCAGTCCATGCCCCATCCCACTTCTTGAAGATCAATTTTAATATCCTCCCATCTACGCCTGGGTCTCGCAAGTGGTCGCCTTCCCTCAGGTCTCCCCACCAAAATCCTGTGTGCATCTCTCTTTTCCCCCATACATGCTACATGCCCCGCCCGTCTCATTCTTCTCGATTTTATTACCCGAATAATATTTGGTGATGAGTACAGGTCATTAAGTTCCTCGTTATGTAGTCTTCTCCACTCCCCTGTCACCTCGTCCCTCTTAGGCCCAAATATCCTCCTCAGCACCCTATTCTCGAACGCCTTCAGTCTTTGTTCCTCCCTCAGTGTGAGAGACCAAGTTTCACGCCCATACAAAACAACAGGTAAAATTATAGTTCTGTATACCCTAATCTTTGTGTTTTTGGTAGCCTAAACACGCATTTAAAAACAAAGCTACCCTTCGAACAGTACAACGGACAGTCAAGCTGGTCGCGACACTCAGTTATAACATCTGGTTTTCAATTCTCAAAAAATTCCTTAAGGAAATATACCCTGCTGGTCCAAAAACTTCTCTACAGAGTCGCCCAGTTTACTTAAGAAATTAAAATTGAAACACCTACACTGTCAACAGAAATCTCAAAGCATGTTACTGAGTTACTTCACAGTTTTGGGCTGCCTTCATAGCAAAACTGGATCCTACCTCACCTATTTCCAGTAAAGTGGGACCCACCGCCAAGACTAAATGAGAACTATCTTCTGAAACGGATTCGAGTGTTCTACGGGAAAACCCCGGCATGTGAATGGATGTTGGATCAATCAAGGCTAATTCACACATGCCATGCCGTGCCCATGCCGTTCCCCTGCCATGCCGTGCCGCTGGAGGTTTAGATTGTGTCGTTCCCATATGATTTACACAGGGCGACCGTGTTTAATTCACACATGCCATGCCGCGCCCGTGCCGTTCCCCTGCCATGCCGCTTCGAAAGCGACTTCTCAAGGCCACGGCACAGCGCGGCAGGGGAACGGCATGGCATGTGTGAATTAACATCGGCCGTCTCTCGACGGCCTGTGGGCGACCTGCCTACGTTCGGCTTCTTCCGGCTAACAGGCCTTGTTTGAGGATGGTGTAGGCAGCAGATTAGCAGTTCGGATTTTTCCGGCTACCACGCGGACTTTCACGAAGGAGACGGCAGGGCAGGGGTGCAGCACGGCATGTGTGAATTAGCGCGGCATGGGCACGGCTTGGGAACGGCACGGGCGCGGCATGGGCATGGCATGGCATGTGTGAATTAGCCTTCACTGTGTTAGCTTAGGGTTATGTTACTCCGGTTTGTTCTCTGAATGGTTTTACAGTCTAAAAAACCGTGGATTTGTGAAGTTTTCACTAACGCTTTTATGCTGTTTTTATATTATGTGATTAAGGATCTGTGTTTCTAACATTTACACACGTACCTGATGACGGCTTGGCCGAGCCGAAACATGTAGCATGTTAATGTGTTCCATGTCCGTGCACTATATTATACAAAAACACTAATCACCAACAAATGCACAAAGAGAGTTTTATCATCAATTGTAACACACTCCTACATGTTTCGACCCTGCTGGGTCATCTTCAGGGAGAACTTTTTTGTTATCTTTACACTAAGGTTGCACTTTATAGTTGAGTGAGAATGTGCTGTTGACTGTGTACTGCGTTGTTTTTGGAGGCGTGAACTGTCTGTGGTCCCGGCTTGCAAGTTCTTCCTGAATATGACCCAGCAGGGTCGAAACATGTAGGAGTGTGTTACAATTGATGATAAAACTCTTTTTGCATTTGTTGGTGATTAGTGTTTTTGTATGTAGTATATTGGCACAACCTTAGGCTAAAATGACATAATGTGCAAAAGAATATATATATATGCACGTTGGTGTCTGTGTTTATTATTACTGTAATTAAAAACGAGGTGTTGAGTTTGTGTAATTAATAAGCATGAATGTGCTTTTGTAATCTGCACACCAACTGGGAGGTCTTGTATTAAAATTTAATAAGGGGGTTCAGATGTGGTTACGTGAGGTCTGTAAGCTTGGGCTATGCGTTCGGACACAGTATTTGAAATTTGTTTTAATGTAAAGTATTTCTTGTGTGATTCCAACCCTGCTGTGCCATCCTCAACCCCTCCCCCCTCCCCTCGGCTGTCGGCATTTTTAATGGGTTTTCTGTCCAACATTTGGACCAAATTTATGAGGAGGAATTCAGTTTTTTTATAATGCTGGTTTTCTGAACAATGTTGGGATGGAAGAGACAAGGAAACAATTAAGTTTTTTCGTTCTTATCTGCCTCTTACATTTCCCTGTTTGTCCCCTTCTTGCAGCCCACCCACCTGCTACCCCTTTGCCGTCTTCCCCGACAGACCGCAGTGTCAGGGACTCCCCGTATATTCAGGCCCTGCCGTGACTGAGGCCCTTAGTCGCCGGCCGCTCACCACGGACCCTTCAGTTCGATCTCAGTAGAACCTGTTTGTGTTTTGTGGTTGCTGAAGTGGCACTGTGACAGGTTATTCTTCGCAGGTGCGCAGCCATATTTTTCCGTTGGGGACCTGCATCTGAGGTTATATTTACTTCAATTTTGGTGTTAAATGTTATGGTGCGACCACTTGCGAGACCCAGGCGCAGATGGTAGGATAATATTAAAACTGATCTGCAAGAAGTGGGATGGGGGCATTATTGGATTGAGTTGGCTCAGGATAGGGACAGGTGGCGGGCTCTTGTGAATGCGGTAATGAACCTTCGGGTTTCATAAAAAGCGGGGAATTTCTTGACTAGCTGAGAAACTGTTAGCTTCTCAAGAAGGCCTCTGCTCTATGGAGTTAGTTAGTTAGTTAGTTAGTTAGTTAGTTAGTTAGTTAGTTAAATGTTATGGTATAGGGATCATGTCATGAGCATAACTGCAACATAACACTGATTGCAGCTGCATTTATATTCGTATCATCATCATCATCATGAGCTGTGAAGTGTTACGCGCAGTGCCTGTTCTTTATCCCTCGAGATGAAGCTGGTCCTTCCATCTTTTCCCTGTGCGTCCTATGCTTCTCTTCCCCTTTGGCCTATATTGCAGCGCCTGTTTGGGTATCCTGTCTGTGTCCATTCTCTCTACATGCTGTAGCCACTCCCGTTGGTACTGTTTTATTTCCAGAACAGTGTTCTGCACTCCAGGTTTTTCCCTCATTGATTGATTTCTCTGTCTGTCTAACTCAGTAATTCCTCTCAAATGTCTTAAACATTTCATTTGTGCTGCTTCCAGTCTTTGTTCGTCTCGTTTCTTCAGCACCCAGGCTTCACTACCGCACTTTAAGGCTGCTTTAGCTGTGATTTTATGGATTCTTAATTTTGTTTCTTTAGTCAATTGTTTTCCAAAATGCCTTCGTATAACGCCATTTGTTTTGTTATATGTTTGTGTCTTATCTTTTAATGACTTTTGTAATCCCATATAAGGTACCCTAGGTATTTAAACTCTGCTACCTGTTCAATCGGATTATCGTTTATGACAATTTTTACTCTTTGTGTGTGGTTTGTATTCATATATGAATGTAAATATAAGTACAGATTCCATGACTTGTTAATCTTCGCCCAGTGGCGCAACAGCCCCTGCTGTGTCAGGGTCTCCGCATTGTCGAGGGTTTGCAATCACACTGAGACACACACCACTCTCGGTAGAACTCCTCTGGACGAGTGATCAGCACAACGCAGAGACCTCTACCTGATAACACACAACACTCAACAACAGACAGACATCCGTGTCACCGAAGAGATTCGAACCAGCAATCCCAGCAAGTGAGGTGCCGCAGACGCACTCCTTAGACCGCGCGGCCACTGGCACCATGACTTAATTTACATCATAGTGTCTAATCTTCTTGTTTTTTAACTTCATCTAAGACATCCCAAGTATTTTATTATATTTTTATATATTTTTATATATTATATTTTTCAACATTCCAATGTAATAGTCATCAGCTGATTTCAGGGGCTGATTTCTGCTGAAAATCACGTAACACGTTTGAGAATATCGTGTCTACAAAATCTGTTTTTTAAATTTAAATTTGAGGGGGTTGCAGCCCGGCAGCCCCTCTTTGGTTGTGCCCCTTATTTTCCGAATACTGTTCGCCCATTAGTATCACTCCATCAGTGCTGTATATGTATTTATCACCGACACTATACAAACTGAGCCACTGACACTGTTGTTACATGACACACGACCAACACAGCTGCATCATAGAACAAGCCTACTTGTTATAAGGTGTCCCGAGACACACGTGTCTCTTACCTGCTTGGAATCAGCGAAATTCAGACTTGTGAAATACTGGACAAGCCGATCCCAGTGGCCGCGCGGTTTAAGGCGTAGGTCTGCGGCCGAGCGCTTGCTGGGAACGTGGGTTCGAATCCCACCGGGGGCATGGATTTTTATCCCTTGTGCAGTGTTTGTATTGTCAGGTAGAGGTCTCTGCGACGGGCCGATCCCTCGTCCAGAGGAGTCCTAGTGACTGTGGTGTGTGTCTGAGTGTGATCAAGTGAAAATAAACAACCTCGACACCTGCTGTGAGTAGATAGAAGACTTAAGGACTATGAACGAACGAACGAACGAACGAACGAGCGAGCGAGCGAACGAAATACTGGACGAAACAAGTTGTCATTAATTTAATGCGCTAATCTAATAGAAAGGCTGCAATGTTGAGCACCACTTTTATTTTGAAACTGCCGTAACCCGCCTGATGCTAACGGTGTCTGGAATATTCAATTACAGCACGTCTGCTGCTACATTGGCCGCACGGACAGCTGTACAGTGACCGAGTGTGACGCCCACTTCTCTATCCCGAATTTCATTTCACTCGTCGCGTTCACTCTGATTGCCGCGCGCTCAGCAAACCAAATAATGATACATAATTTGATTTGGGGCGTAATTTTTTATAAACTGCTGACGGCGGGAAGTGACATCTGTGGGGAGACCCTGAATGGCGCGATAGGAGTATCGCGCATCGCGAAAATTGGGTGTGAGTTAATCTTTAATAGAATTAAGGAAAACATTAAATATACGAGCTGTGAATGTGTGATAAAGTTCAGAGGACTATGTTTAACATTCGTCGTACCATGCTTGTTACCGTGCTTCTTACCATTCTTGTTACCATGCTTACCATGTTTGTTACCATGCTTCTTACCATTCTTGTTACCATGCTTCTTACCATGCTTCTTACCATTCTTGTTACCATGCTTCTTACCATTCTTGTTACCATGCTTCTTACCATTCTTGTTACGCTTCTTACCAGTCTTCTTACCATGCTTCTTACCAGTCTTCTTACCATGCTTGTTACCGTGCTTCTTACCATTCTTGTTAATATGCTTGTTACTATGCTTCTGACCATTCTTGTTACCATGCTTCTTACCATTCTCTTTACCATGCTTGTTACTATGCTTCTTACCATTCTTGTTACCATGCTTGTTACCATGCTTCTTACCATTCTCGTTACCATGCTTGTTACTGTGCTTCTTACCGTTCTTGTTACCATGCTTCTTACCATTCTTGTTACCACGCTTCTTACCATGCTTGTAGCCATGCTTCTTACCATGCTTGATACCATGCCTCTTACCATTGTTGTTACCATGCTTCTTACCATTGTTGTTACCATATTTCATGACATTCTTTATCCAGTGTGTCTCATGTGACATAGTGTGTGGCCAGTATAGGTTCCGATGTTTGGCTTATGTTAACGTGGCAACAAACACCCGGGTTTAATAAAATAACAGTAAGTTTGTTGAACAGCTGAGGTAGCACGTTACGTCACGGATGGGTAGTAGTTCTAATGTACAGTACTTGGAAGTCGGTTGCAATCTAAGAGGGCCACAAGACGGTTTCCTGTGCCCTCCTGTGTGGTCGACGAATAACCATTGTTCTTATACACTGGACTGGGGTCGAACCGGGGCCTTCTGTGTGAGGCGAGGGCGAGTACCAGTCACAGTGATGGCACGAAAGTTTTGTTTTGCGCCCATTGACATTCATTACATGGTGTCTTTTAAGGCTTTGCTGAAAGGTCAATATGGGTCAGGTGTTTCTTGAATGTTAAGGTCCACGAGAAATGCCAAAGTATGACATTTCAGAATCCTGCGCTGTTTTCAAAAAGTTCAGCGTGCGAATGAGACACCTTTTGTTTCCAGGTTAACATTTCAAAATGTGACACCTTAAGACCAAGTAAGTACACAAGCTGAAGTGTGAATGCACCTTGAGCAAAAATGTACGGCGACTACAAAGCACTATACAAGGCCCCTTCATATGGCGACATTAACACAATATTCACGCGCTACTCCACAGCGTGTCTAGCTGTGACTTCCACATACAACCCGTCAGTTGATTAGTTACATATAAATACTTATCATGTCCCTGAAGAGATAATATGGATTTCCAGTTTCACTGATTATTCGCACCATGAATTCGAAAATTTCATAAGAGGAAAACCGATAAATATTATAGCGGCAATGCCGACCGAAATATTGGCACCTGTTGACTGCTTCGTGACGGTAACTGCCACCTAGCGTAACTACCATCAACTAAATCATTCACGCACTCATAAACAAAACGTATTACATGCGGTAGATAAAATTTATTCTCTCTCTTTTCTTCTCTGTATTGAGCTGCAAACAATGAGTAGCCAAAGATGGAAACGTATAATTTTATTTGATTTTTAATTTTCTGTGTATTATGGCCTGTAGACAGGTTGAGGATATTTGAGTGCAGAGTGCTGAAAATATTTTTGAGCCTGAAGAGGAGAAGGTGACCTCAGGAGGCAGAAAATTTCGCACACAAGTGCTTTACGATTTGATAGATATGTGGGACAGGAGGATGCACACATTTTACCGGAAAGCTTAAGGAGAAGGCACCGTTTTAAGCATCTAGGCGTAGAGTGGAGAATGATATTAAAGTGGATAGCAAAGGTTAAAGTTCTGTTATAATGAACTGTGTTCAGCTCACTCACTTCCACTTGCAAACTGCTAAATAAATGTTTGGATTCCGTAAACGCTGATAATTTCATGAATGCTGGTGTAACTCTGTACTTTCCTAGGAAACCCCAATACTGGCGCACCCATGCAGAAATATCTGCACTGAGTTCTCCGTTCCCATTTCTCAGCAGAAGTATTAGATAGAACAACGGTGTTTTTCCCCGAGCATGAGATTGCAGTTGCGTATAAGGGGATACCCCGGGCTGTGAGTTTTTATCGAAGCTGGCGGGAATTTCTTGATATAATTATCAGACAGGCTGATTTGGACTCGAACCCATGAATGTAAAAGGAAAATTTTTTGTCTCTATTTCAATTCTTAGAATTAATAATTCTGTAGTTACACCCTTCCGATTGCATTAATAGTTTTTTAGTAGACTGACTGACACGCACTCTTACACATGACCAGTGAAATACTGCTTTTTAGGCGGCTTCGCATAAGTCGCCAAAAGCGCCTATTAACTTCGTAAACTCCCTCCGTCTGTGTCTACGTCTGTCTTCGTGTATCTGCTCGGATCCAACTGGAAACATTTTCGTGGAATTCGATATTGGAGACTTTTATGAAAACTTGTCGACAGAATCCAAATTTGGTTAAAATCACACAAGCATTTCGGGCACTTTACGTGTACGTAAGTACATAATATTGTTTCGGCGACATAAATTCGCAGTAAAATTGCTGTAAAAGGTTAAGCAGTCCCATTACAGGCCTGGACAGGCCCTGAGGGTTCCAGGAGGTCGAGGCTCCCAGATTCGGCACATGAAGGTGGTAGGTTTTCAGCCCTACGCACCGGCTGCCTTTACCCCCCAGGAATTATTCCTGGTACTCATTTCTGTTAGAGGCTGAGTCGACCCCAGGGCCATAGTGCGACCGACAGGGTTATGGCAATGAAAAATTCTAGTGACACCATCGGGAATGGAACCCGCGACCTGCCGGTTTGTAGCGTAGTGCCTCAACCAACTGCGCCACCGCGGCCCCCGCAGCAGCCGCAGTCTGTGTTCTTGTCTTAATGTGAAGAGCTCGAACTGTGTACCAATACAAAAGTGTGCTTTCAATTGTAAGTGACGGAGAGACCGAACTCAGGACTGAAAGGCAGCAGTCGTTCACTGAACACCGACTGCACATTTGGGCGTGGGAATTTGGAAAGGAATTGCGACTATAACAGCAACGAAGATGCTGATGTTATTGGCGGTAGTAATGGTGATTGTGACGTCACTGTGCAGCATCGCTCTCAGGCGTGGCACACAACTCAGTGCCAAGTGTGTGCAGGCCACAATACTGTAACAGTAATCACATAACTGTCAGTTACGGCACACAACTCAGTGCCAAGTGTGTGCAGGCCACAGTGCTGCAACAGAACTCACAAAACTGTCAGTTACGGCACAACTCAGTGCCAAGTGTGTGCAGGCCACATTGCTGCAACAGAACTCACAAAACTGTCAGTTACGGCACACAACTCAGTGCCAAGTGTGTGCACGCAACAGTGCTGCAACAGCACTCACAAAACTGTCAGTTACGCCACAACTCAGTGCCAAGTGTGTGCGTGCCACAGTACTGTAACAGCACTCACAAAACCGTCAGTTACGCCACAAGTCAGTGCCAAGTGTGTGCATGCCACAGTACTGTAACAGCACTCACAAAACTGTCAGTTACGCCACAACTCAGTGCCAAGTGTGTGCAGGCCACCGTAATGTACGCAATCACGTGTATGAGATCTGCGTGCCTCTGGGGTGTTACGCAGCGTCCTGTGGTAATTGTTTACCGACGTTTCGGGGCAACGTATCGGTCCCATCTTCAGGGATCAAGAAGTCCGACAACTACCACTCGACGCCGCGTAATACCCGAGAAGTAGGCAGATCTGATCAACATCGCGGTGGATGCCTGAAACCACAGTCACGTATGTTTTATGTTCTTCTTTCTGTATATGCGTGTGTTGATTTCCCCCTATCTCATTCTGTCTGCAGGGAGTGACTATTGTGCTAAACTCAAATTGGTGCAATGAAAGAACGGCATTTCAACTGAATTGAAACGCAAAAGACTGCAATTATTTCGAAGAACGAAATTGAATTTCCGACGTTCGTTAATTTTCCAGTTCATTCCTTCTGCTACATTTGGCTAATTTTCTGAGCAGGATTTCCTCCCTCCCTCAGAAAGCTATTGTCACTGCTTTCATTATCTTGTAAGACTACAGTATGAGGCTGATAGCTCAGTTAGTACAGTTACTACGTGTAGGACTCTATGACCGAGGAATAGGGGTTCGGTTCCAATCAGGAGCGGAATGCCCTCATTTCACGAAAACCTCACACCCAGTCGGCCTCTTGGAACTCACCTCCATGCAAGAATCTATGGAGCTGTACCTCCATTACACCATAGTAGGGGATTATGTCTTGGCAACTTTATTGCTGAAGGCAATTATGTGTTTAAGCTAGTACGTTATTGTGTCAATATGTGTGTCCGTCTTTGTCTGTTGTAATCATTTTTTTACGACTGATGAATTTACATTAAAATCTACGGAATTTTATACAAGGTCAATAATTTACTTTTTTAGGTTTATCATTCCGGTATGTTACAGAATAAAAGAATAAAGGGCTGTAAACACAACCATATTATCTCTAGTATTTATTTCTGCAAAATGTTTCCACCACAAAGTGTCACCTTCAGGCTAAAATACTTTTAAAACACACGCAAAAGGGTTATATAGAATTTCATTATATGCTAAAGCTATCCCATGACAGGCCTGGGTAGGCGTCTGAGTTACCAGAAGGTTGAGGCTCCCAGATTTCAAGAGAATCGGCACATGAAAGTGGCGAGGTTGTCAGCCC
>BLKM01000100.1:784831-819913 GCA_013340265.1 Coptotermes formosanus
TGGTAAGGTTGTCAGCCCTACGCACCGGCCGCCTTTACCCCCCAGGAAATATTCCTGGTACTCATTTCTGTTAGAGGCTGATTCGACCGCAGGGCCATAGTACGGCCGGAAGGATTAAGTCAATGAAAAATTCTGTAAATAGTGCCATATTGCGAAGTGCCGCCAGAACCTGTGTATCCAGTTACAGTTACTGCGTGTTGTGTGTTGGTGTTTGGTGATTTCAACACTATCTCGCACTCAGTGCTTACCAAGTTTTACGTTGTTGAATGATATGAAGATGGGCGGGTCGTGTAGCACGTATGGGCGGAAAAAGAGATGCATGCAGGATTTTGGTGGGGAGACCTGAGGGAAGGCGACCACTTGGGAGATTCAGGAGTAGATGGGAGGATAATATTAAAATGGATATTCAAGAAGTGGGATGGGGGCATGTATTGGATTGAGCTGGTTCAGGATAGGTAGGGTGGTGGGTTCTTGTAAATGCGGTAATGAACTTTTGGGTTCCATAATATGGGGGAATTTCTTGATTAGCTGAGAAACTGTTAGCTTCTCAAGAATGCCTCTGCTCCATGGAGTTAGTTAGTTAGTTAGTTAGTTAGTTAGTTAGATAGTTAGTTAGTTAGGTAGTTAGTTAGAATGCTATTAAATGTATTTTACTGCGAGTGCATAACAAGTCACACGGTGTTTCAAAACGGCTGTGTTTCAGCTTGTAAGGTGAACTTTCCCTCATGACAGTGGTGGCTGCCAACGAAACGTGTCGGAATGTGGACAACTTTTTAATATCATGAAATGTACGGTGCAGTACTGTTGGAAACTTTCAGACTGTAACTCAGTAATTACATGCACGGTTTGAAAAACGATGTGAAGTTTGTGTAATTTCATGTTATCCCTCTAGGGTTATGATGTGTACAGATGGTGTGATTGGAGGAATCTCTGTGGCAGCCATGGCTAGTGATGGGAATTAGCAAAACGTACCTTTGAAGATTTTAACGGTCTTTATACCTGTAAATACATGAAGGCGTCATCTAAAGTGGTCTGTGCTTTATACTGTTAACTTGAAAGGGTGTTGGCTGGAGCTGTTGGCGTGTTTGAACGTGCTGTAAGGACACGCTGAGGAAAATCACGAATCACGTTAGTTATCTCTGAGTTTCGAGTGAAAGACTCGCTACCGCCGAAAAATGAGTACTGGGAAGAACTGATACCGCCTGCTTGTTTTCAGATCTTTTTCTTGTGCATTCTTCAAATATTTGCGATTTTTGGCATTCTTTCACAACATAAAATTGGAAGATCCTGGACGTTCCAACATTGTTGCATAAGTAATGAAGCTAGCATAAATACTTCAGAACACTAATAAATCACCAACACAATGCACTATATTATGGTAAAGTCATTTACTATTTGTTTATACGATTTTAACAATTTTATTATTTAATATCATCTACAGACATCGATCCAAAGTGACGAGGGCCTTAATAGTACACGGACATCCCACTGAAGATGGTGTTGATAAACACCGAAACGTGTCGGGGTAATATAAATAAATAGTAAATGATTTTATCATAATATAGTGTATTGTGTTGGTGATTTATTAGTGTTATGTGAAAATGCACGGTGAAAACAAAATGAAAATAACCACTTCAGAAGTAATCATTGCTAATTTAAATGGAATTATCAACAAAAAATGTTCGAAAATCTGACAGTTTCTCAAGTAATCAAGAAACTTCTGGGCTTGGGACCGTGCCATGGCTCAGGCGGTTAGTCGTCGGCCTCTCACCGCGGAGGCCCGGGTTCGATCCCGGTTCGGTCCATGGGGGGGTTGTGTTGGACAGGGTTTTCTCCGCGTAGTGCGTTTTTCTCGTGTCATTTTCATTCCACCGGTGCTCCATTTCACGGAAAAACGAAAAAACTAAACATCTGCATCACAGGGTTGCAAAATAAGCCTCAAGGCTGCGGTGCGTCCGTAGCGTCTGCTGCGGGGCCCTTCACCACAAAAAAGTCTGGTTTTTAATGGACCAAAAATTTTTCCCTGTTCTGAGCCAGCCGAATTCGACGAAAATTTTAAAATTAGTTCACTAAAATCAATTTTAATATTATCCTTTCATCAACACCTGGTTTTCTGAAGTGGTATCTTCTCTTAACATTTTTAAAAATATTTTACAAAGTTTAAAATTAACCTTAACATTTTAAAGCCTAGCGGTAACTTTACGTACCGCCAGGTTTAGCATTAAAAAATTCTACGTGGTGCCCACATTGCGTTTATGTGTTTTGTACGGATCTCAGAACAAACAGCAACTTTTGCCTTATAAAACATTAAGAGACTGGTTTTTATAAGCGAAGTGGAGAGTGTTTACAGCGCGGTACGCACTGAGTCCTTATATAAAACAGATACTCTTCGTCTTTAAAGGGTTAATGTTACACAACAGAACGCATTTTGTTCGCCGTTTGCTGTAGCACACGTCATAATAATGTGCACGAATTAACTGTGCATGCTACACTTTCAGCGATTTCCAGCGCACACCACAAAATGCGTGCTTGAGCCGTTGTTTCAAAGACACGTGTAGGCACTAACTACAGGCGAGTCGTGTGGCCGCGCCGGACATCAGCGGAAAAATGAAAATATTAGATGGCAGATTTGATTTTTCTGCCTTCAACGAATTTTAAATTACTGAGCAGATTGTAAGGAAACTCAATAAATAATTGCGATTTTTTTAAAGTTTATAATTTGTGTTAGGGGCGGCCATTTTGATTACTCGCCCCTGGGGCCAAAGCAACGTACGTACGCCACTGATAGAGTACTAAACACCCACTACTTGACCTATATATACATCATCATCATCATCATCATCATCATCATCATCACTATGAACTAACGCAGATGTAGAACTCCTGGGTCCTCTCCTGTGAAAGATCAATGTTTATGATGCTGTTGAGCTCTCCATCTTGTTTTTTGTCGATCTATATCGCGTTTTCCTTTTGGTTTGTATCCCAGTACAATCCTGTGTACTCGTGAGTGTTCCATCCTTTTAACATGTAGCCAATTCTTTTGATAGCTCTGAATGTCAGGGTGTACACACACACACACACACACACACACACACACACACACACACACACACACACACACACACGTTAGAATGTCTCTTGCCATTGTCGTTGACTTCAGTGATCTTCACTTTTCGAACTTAAATCCTTTAAAGCCTAGCGGTAACTTCACATACCACCAGGTTTAACATTAAAAAATTCTACGTGGTGCCCACATTGCGTTTATGTGTTTTGTACGGATCTCAGAACAAACAGCAACTTTTGCCTTATAAAACATTAAGAGACTGGTTTTTATAAGCGAAGTGGAGAGTGTTTACAGCGCGGTACGCACTGAGTCCTTATATAAAACAGATACTCTTCGTCTTTAAAGGGTTAAACATCGTCAGTTTTCTCACATCTGACTTTAGTGCTCCCTTGTTCTGTTTTGCAGCTTATGATTTTGCATTTCAGCGATTTGAGCTGTAACAACACAACAATCGACAGTGTAAACACAGATATTCGTTTGTGGAGGGTTTATAGACTGAAACAAAAACACATGAGTGTGTAGTTCCAAGAGTTACCGGCAGAGCGAGCGCGCAAACAAACGATAATTAATGGAAAGGATGCACTCAAGTTGACTGTGTATCTGTTGTGCAATTAATGGATGATTACTCGGGTATACGTGTTCTGGTTGCTTGGTAACTATAAATGTTGTGATTGTCAACAGCAATTATCGTCCCTTTAGGGCTTTTCAATGTCGCTATGAGCTTAGAAATGGCAGAAAAACAGCGGACAATATTCAATAAAATTGTAAAAATACTGTTTCTAATTTCTGTTTTCAGACAAGCAGAACAAAGTACCTCTACTCGTTGGTCTTTATTGCTGTAATGCTACACGTTCGAGTCGCCGCGCGACTATTGCTGTAATGCTACACGTTCCAGTCGCCGCGCGACTATTGCTGTAATGCTATATGTTCCAGCCGCCGCGCGACTATTCCTGTAATGCTACACGTTCCAGTCGCTGCGCGACTATTGCTGTAATGCTATATGTTCCAGTCGCCGCGCGACTATTGCTGTAATGCTACATGTTCCAGTCGCCGCGCGACTATTCCTGTAATGCTACATGTTCCAGTCGCGGCGCGACTATTGCTGTAATGCTACACGTTCCAGTCGCCGCGCGACTATTGCTGTAATGCTACACGTTCCAGTCGCCGCGCAACTATTCCTGTAATGCTACATGTTCCAGTCGCCGCGCGACTATTCCTGTAATGCTACATGTTCCTGTCGCGGCGCGACTATTGCTGTAATGCTACATGTTCCAGTCGCCGCGCGACCACCATCGGGCAAAAACACATTCAATATAAAAGGAAGTGCCAAAGCAGAGGTCTCTGCTTTTTATACATAAACTGTAGGGATTTTTTTGTTACATATAAAATTGTGGAGGTTGTAAGATGATAAAATACGATTTTTATTATCTCTTTTGTCGAAATAATATATATATATAAGTCGGGGTTATATGTAAAAATGTTTCGTTTCACTAAAATAGGAATTCAGATTGGATAAAGTAATTAAATTAAATTAAATTTAATTAATTAGAGTAACGGGCGACCATATCTGGCTTACGGTTTTTTATCCAGCTTTGATTCAGGTTTGCCCTCTTGTGTGTTCTTCAGGTGTTTGGCTAAACACCTGCCGGCTTGTAGCGCAGTGCCTCAACCAAATGCGCTACCGCGGCCCCTAATATATAAACTGCGAAAATGAAAATCGTCATTAAACAGAGCAAGCATTAGTTTGTAAGCGTATGTTCAATATGTTCTAGTGCCTTAGATACGATACATATATATTGTTTCGGGTGTGATAACTGATTACTTCTTCGGGAGATTCTCATTTTTCTATCGCACCCTTATGCATATTCAGTAATAAGTTGCGAATATTGAACCTCTGGGTCCACTGGTCCCCAATCAGGGGGTGTCCATCCTTAAAACATGCCTATTCTGGCACAGATGTGTCTTGTTCTTTTCGGACAGTCCCGCCAGGTACAGCACCTCAAATTACACCACAGTAGCTTGTTGTCCGTTGGTTACCCCAATATGCGAAGCTACATAAACTGAGTTGCTTACATCATCGTTAAATAAGCCACAAACAAAAAGTTTTTGTAAACCAGAACGTGGCTTACGTCTGTCTGCACGTACCTGTTGACCCTTTAAAGACGAATTTTGTTTGTTTTTATATAAGGATTCAGCGCGTACCGCGCTGTAAACACTCTCCACTTCGGTTATAAAAACCAGTCTCTTAATGTTTTATAAGGCAAAAGTTGCTGTTTGTTCTGAGATCCGTACAAAACACATAAACGCAATTTGGGCACCACGTAGAATTTTTTAATGTTAAACCTGGTGGTACGTAAAGTTACCGCTAGGCTTTAAAAGGTTAATATACACCTGTCAACTTACAACTGGCATAACAGTAATCAACAAATGCATATACTAAATACATACACAGCGTGTTTTGTGTTTTTTATACCGTGCGTGTTATTATGAGTTTAAATCAGACCAAGAAATGCTCAAGCTTATTGGCACGTATATTTTATCACCCCAAAATAATATATAACGTATATAAAAATATATAAATAAATGTATATAAATGTATATAAAATGTATATAAAATATGCTTGTAATTCGTTGGTTTCATTTAAGCACATATATAACGAGTATTATAAACCCCTACATATGTTTCGACAAACCTTTGCCATCTTCAGGGGGTTTATAGCAAAGGTGTACAAGAAATTTGTATCCATTTACATGTTAAAAATATCAAAATATTAGAAGTTCAAAACCTACAAAATTCGTAGTCATAATTCATAAATTAGAATGATAAAGTATTAAATGATAGAATGCTACACTTCTGGTGTAGACGTTGTAAGTAAATTGTCATGCATTAGAGGCCTAGAACATACAAGATCGCAAACAAAGTTGTTAATTGTGTGATGTCTGTATATATAAAAACCAGAAGACTGATGCGTGTCTGGTTCATGCAATGATCAGTCATGGCAAGATGGCTGGACTAAGTAAAATAGAACTTACAGGTGGCTCCCTCATCACGAGATGCAATAATTCCGCCCGAACGTTTTCTTCCAGTTCGCAGGGTTTGTTCCGTGTCGACTGGGTATTCCCCGTCTCAGAAGATTAATGTTTCCAAGCGTGAAATTCATCTGAATTATATTTGAAGAGACAGTTTCTAGCCCATAGACCAACCAGTTAATACTGTCCAGTGAAAAGATCGTTGTTTGTCCTGAGGATCGGACGTGACACTTTAATACACTGCGGGGCGGGCCAAGTGCAGGTGTTGTATTGTTAACGCTGTAAGTGCTGTGCTTAAACAGGTGATTGTTTTAATGTGTTGACGTGTCTCACTGAGACCCCTTGTGCAGAAAGTGTAAGTTGCGACAACACATTTGTCTCTACGTCTCGTGGTTTTGAACTCCTTTACCTTTGATGCTTAAACCGTAGAGTTCTCTTCACTTCTCCATGGTGACAGAAAATTGGGCTGCTGTTGCACAACACGTGCTGCCTCTCTGTTCGCACTCGTACGTGTTTTACTAAGTATTCTGCATATACAGGGTGTTCAGAATTATCATCGGTGTGAGCGCCATAGGCATGACGGCTTTCCGTGTCATAAATTAAGTTACTGCTGCACCACACGTTCTGCCTGTATGTCTCTAATCGTGTCTGTTTTACAGAGCATTTTACATATACAGGATTTTCAGATTTATTATCGATGTAAGCGCCATAGGCGAGAAGGCTGTCCTTGTGATAAATTAAGTTGCTGCTGCACCAAACACACATCACATTCGGTAGGACTCCTCTGGACGAGGGATCGGCCCGTCGCAGAGACCTCTACCTGACAGCACAAACACTGTACAAAAGATAAAAATCCATGCCCCCGGTGGGATTCGAACCCACGATCCCAGCAAGCGGTCGGCCGCAGACCTACGCTTTAGACCGCGCGGCCACTGGGATCGGCTAGGCTTTTTGTACGAAGTAAAGATACAGTGCCTACTGTGGTGACTAGACCCTTTCATCTGACCCTCCGTCCAGTCGTTACATAGTATCAGTAATTAATATTTTTCTGTGATTTTCATGAAATTCGTATGTAAATCTTTATAAATGTTGTCAAAGAAGCGTGATTTTAAGTAACTTTGAGTACCGTGAAAGTCGGTGAAGTGAAAGACATGTATTGGTTAAAAATGTAAATAAAATTTTACCAAATTTTCTGCATTTCTTGTGACATTTGGATAAAATTTAGTACAGAATATTTCTGCAAAAATTTTAGTGAGTGACTTTATATTTCTTGACGACTGGCGAAGTGAAAGCCATCCTTAATTGCGTGTTTAAATTAATCCCTATCTGCACTTCGCGCTTTCATTGCCCGACTTGGGTGAAATTCGGTGTACGATATATGTACATAATACTATTGAACATCGACGAATTTCATGAAAATATGCCCCCTCTTTTTATGGACGTGAATGAAATTATGTTCACACGTACACCGTAAAACCGCGTGACATTTTGAAAGTAAAGTAAGCTTTGGCATAATGCTATGTGTTACGTCATGGAGTACACCATTTGCTATCTTTTGAACCCTCTTGTGGATGCTGTTGACATATATCTGTGATTGCTAACTTCCAGAGTTGCAAACGAATTAATTAGAGTACGGAAGGCACAGAATTAATTATGACAAGTGCGTCACTTCCAGGTAATGCCTTCACAAATAGCGGCTTTGTGATCGCCCGTCACATGTAACTAAACCGACTGACTACCTGCCTGCCTGCCTAACTACCTGCCTGCCTAACTACCTGCCTGCCTGCCTGCCTAACTAACTAACTAACTAACTAACTAACTAACTAACTAACTAACTAACTAACTAACTAACTAACCAACCAACCAACCAACCAACCAACCAACCAACCAACCAACCAACCAACCAACCGACTGACTGACTGACTGACTAGGTAGCTAGCTAACTGAATGATTAACTGGTAACTGACTGCGACTACGTGCAGCAGAGTCCTTCGTGAGAAGCTAGCTGTTCCTCAGCTAGTCAAGAAAATCCCCACATTTGATGGAACCAGAAGGTTCATTACCGCATTCACAAGAGACCGCCTCCTGTCCCTACCCTGAGCCATATCAATCCAGTCAATGCCTCCGTCTTGATCCATTTTAATATTATCCTCCTCTTGGTCTCTTTCCTTCAGGTCTCCACACCAGAACCCTGCATACAGCTGTCCTGTCTCCCATACATGCCACAATGAGTAATGTCGTGGTGCATTTGAAGAGAAACGCGATTCATTGTGATGTTGCCTACAGATGGTGTGTTTACTGTGCCTCTGACAGATGGCGCTGAATGTCAGACAGCCCGGATGCGTCGTTCGACCACACACGTAATAGCACACCACTTGCCGGCACACGTGTAGGCCTGTAAAATGCTGCACTGTTACTTGTTTTTGTTTGTCGTGGCAGAGGATGCGGAAAACTTCCCATTACATTTTCGACGGACATTGCACTGGCGTAAATGTCTTCCACATGACGAACATATTTCCGCTGTGAATGCTGTACGGTAACACAACAAATGGATGTGGTATTGATGGTGTTGCCTTGCATGTTACGTTTGCTGAACTCTAATGCGTCATCTCTGTTTCACGCCGACAATTTCCTGCCTGTTCAATATAAACTTAACGCACCGGCAAATCGAGGTGCTTGTTAATCAGATTTGCCATTGCACGCCACTGAGCACTGCTGCCCTCACCTGCTGTCCACCGAGTCGTGATATTTCAGGACAGCTCGATCACACAAATATAGGGGCAGTACTGTAAATAGGCCACGGCAAATTTATGCGAAATCCTGGTTTTTCAAAACGAATTGTGATTTGTGATTTAGTGCGGTACGGTATACAGGCTGATCCCAGTGGCCGCGCTGTTTAAGGCGTAGGTTTGCGGCCCCTCACTTGCTCAGACTGCGGGTTCGAATCCCGCTGTGGGCATGCATTTCTGTCGTGAGTGTTGTGTGTTGTCAGGTAGAGGTCTCTGTAACGGGCCGATCCTTCGTCCAGGGGAGTCCTACCGAATATGTGTGTGTGTCACTGAGTGTGATCGGGTGCAGGAATAACCCTTGACACCTACAGTGAGCGGGTAGAAGAGGTCAGACTAAGAAGGCAGGCAGGCGGTATCCACATCTGGTCAAGTGTCATTCAAAAAACAAGAATTAGCAAGGGCACAGTATTGCAGTGAAAATTTTTTTTACAAAGCCTTAAGTGGGAAGTTTGCTTGAAAGAGCTAAGCCAAGGTAGAGGGATAATATTAAAATGAATCTTTAAGAAATTTTACATTGACATAATCCTTCCGGCCGCACTATGGCCCTGGGGTCGACTCAGCCTCAAACAGAAATGAGTACCAGGAATATTTCCTGGAGGGTAAAGGCGGCCGGTGCGTAGGGCTGACAACCTTACCACATTCATGTGCCGAGTGTCTTGAAATCTGAGAGCCTCAAACTCCTGGAACCCTCCGGGCCTGTCTAGGTCTGTAGTGGGATTGCTTTTCCGTTAAGAAATAATGTGACTGTTAGGAGTAGATTCGAGTGGACTTGCTCTTACAGGAGTTGCTGTGTAATACAGAAGGATTTGGAAAACTATGTAATGCCATTAGATTTGCAGTAGATGATGCGACGGTCTATATGTATAGATGCTGATCAGAGAGTGACTGACTGAGGAAATGACTCGCGTTTTATGGCGTACCATTTTCATTCTGTTTTAGTAATATATTCTTTCTGCGACTAGATTTTCCAAGTTTTCTCTTCCCTTCAGGCTTCCCGATCCCTTTTTGCTCTACATTGCGTGTTGTCACTCCCACCCTCATCAGATTCTTCTGTTTTATTTTTCCAAAAATATTTGATGAAGAGTGGGGGTAGGAACTTAAAGAGACAGTTATGCTACTGTAATGCCAATACTTTACTCACACATGCAATGCGATGATGTTTTTTTACAAGCCGAAACATGTAGTACATGATTTGAATAATACATAGTTGTGTCCTTTTTTTACAAGCCGAAACATGTAGTACATGATTTGAATAATACATAGTTGTGTCCAACAGAAAATATATTGTCCTATTAGCGCAGTTATGTTGGCCATTATGTAACATTATTCTCCCGCTCCTTATATAATTTTATGTTAACCTTCTAAGCAGAGTGGTGTGTCAGTACCAACAGCTTTAACATTGGCAGCACTTGCTTTGCGACCACAAGCTTTTGTAGTTTACAAGTTCTGCGTATTTGTCACAATATTACAGCCCTTACCCTGAACGACATTGATTGATTGTTCTTTGTAATGCAAAAGCAATGTGTTTACTGTGAGGTAGGAACTCAATTTTTTTGTTATTACTTACATGTGCTTCGTCCCAAATCCTCTCTTCTCTGCTGCACTTCCCATCACTTTACCTATTTCAGTTCCCAGCAATTTAAAGCATTGCGTGGTGATGGTTTTATGTACTTTATCCATTGTCCGAAGAGTAAAAAATTAAAAATTAAAATCATGACGTTTCGGAAGATGGCTCTGCTTCCGTCCTCAGGTGACTGGAGGGGGAGAAGAGAAGAATACCTACTCTGTTGGGCCCCTTAGACAGTGATGGAGGCTAGCTCTAAGGGCCCAACAGAGTAGGTGCTCTTCTCTTCTCCCCCACCATTCACCTGAAGACGGAAGCAGAACCAGCTTTCGAAACGTTGCGATTTAATTTTTTTAATATTTTTAATATTTTACTCTTCGGACGATGGATAAAGTCCATAAACCCATCACCACACAATATTATACACCGTCGTCAAAACCTCTTAGAATTTAAAGCATGTCGTTCAGTTGTGTTATTTATAATGTAGTCAATATAAAATCCGTCTAAACACAGATACATTCCACTTGCTTAGAGAACAACATGTTTCGACCGATTTAGGTCATCTTCAGGTTCAAAATTCTTATTTTTCAAAACATATTGAGGAATTAATAAATATATAATATGCAGTAAAAATTTTAAAATTTTAATTTTGAAAAGCAGAAAATAATACGCCTGTGGAGAAAATTCTGCCACGCTGTTAAAATACTGCATGCTAATATTAAATTCTTTTGCTGCTGCAAGTTGTCAAATCGTGTTCAACAAAAACACTAATCACCAACAAATGCACAAAGAGTTTTATCATCAATCGTAACGCACTCCTACATGTTTCAACCCTGCTGGGTCATCTTCAGGGAGAACATTTTGTTATCGTTACACTAAGGTTGGTGTTTGTTCTGAGATCCGTACAAAACACATAAACGCAATGTGGGCACAACGTAGAATTTTGTAATGTTAAGCCTGGTGGTACGTAAAGTTACCGCTAGGCTTTAAACGGTTAATGTTGTGTCATTGAATAACAAGTTTGGCGGATGACCGATACGTGGCAGCCTTCCAAGTTGGCGTTTGGGCGAGCTGATAAAATAATTTATTTTTCGAACTGTCACACAGCGTCTTGGATTTGGGACGCTTTCTTCTCTAAGAACCTGATTATCTTGCTTAGTGCGAGACGCAGGGCTGTGGAGTCGGAGTCGGAAGGAATTGTTAGGTGGAGTCGGAGTCGGTAAAAACGTACCGACTCCGACTCCGACTCCGACCTCAGTCTAAAACCTTAACTAGATACTCCAACTGCAGAGCCCTGATAGCTACAGTAACCGTTAGACTTGTACTTAAATATAGGTTATAAGTCTAAACAGTAGCCTGATGATTCACGTGGTGGTGATGAAACGTCTTATAGGTTTACCGTTATTAATGCGTATTGAGCTTTTATGAAGGAGTCGGAGTCGGAGTTTTAAAAATCGAGGAGTCGGAGTCGGAGTCGGAGTCGGAGCTTTTGTGTACAGACTGCACAACCCTAGCGTATTAATGTTCCAGTCCGCTCCGCCTGTCCGTCCGTCCGAACACAATGCAGCCACGTGGTTTTGGATAATCCGTTCAAATGCAGCCAGGCGTGTTAATGCGAATATTGTGTTACGACATCTGTCAGTATGAATCACGTGCCTGGTTTAAGACGTAGCATGATGAACCTTAACGTATGGATATGAACTGCTGTCCAGCCATTGTGTTTCCATCCAGTAGCCTAGAACAATACACTCTTGCCTTAACAGGTAGCTACGTGTGTATATAATCCTAGTAAACAAACACAAGATAGGAATCATGCATGAACAGTGATGGGTACATACATACACTGCGGCATTTAAGGAATTTAAATATATGCAGAGTGACACTTAATCAATGTAAGTGTACACAAATAAGTGATAAGTGTTCAGAAGGTGATAAGTGTGGAGAAATGGTAGAGTGACACTAACAAATTAAAATAGAAGTACTGGGAGAAAAACCCTGTCGCAGTGTCACTTTGGCCACCACTAACCCCATATGGATTGACCTGGGATTGAACCCAGGCGTCCGCGGTGAGAAACCGGCAACTAACCGCCTCAGCCATGACACGGCCACTTGCGGTGTTTATTTAATGCAGTCAGTATATAAATATTTATTTCCCAGCTCGTATTTCGTACACAGAACAAACGGTTAATGCTGTTTAGCTGATCGGTGTTTGTGTGGGCAGAACAGATTTCATTGTCATCCTGCTGCTGATATATATACAGGGTGTTCCACTTCAAATCGGCTCGCTTGTACGGCGAAAATAAGAAAGGATTCTGTTTTCTTAGTTTTTGGTAGACTAAATGCACACTGTTACAGAAAATGTTACAAATGAGGTCCTTGTGAATCAGTACGTTTTTTGCGCGTTTTATCACGTTTAGGTACACCTTAGGCAAAACGGTAAATTTGATAGTGCTTCGAATATTCTTTCTCAGTTCGTCTAAAGTGTGTGGATTTGATTCGTACACTTTGCCCTTCAAGTATCCCCACAGATAAAAATCACACGTTGACAAATCCGGAGAACGTGGGGGCCACAAACATTTGCTGACAGTTCGTTCCTGTGTCAACCTTTGTGTACCTGAAAATGACACCTAACTAACTCCATGGGGCAGAGGCCTTCTTGAGAAGCTAACAGTTTCTCAGCTAGTCAAGAAATTCCCCGCATTTTATGGAACCCGGAAGTTCATTACCGCATTCACAACGGCCCGCCACCTGTCCCTATCCTGAGCCAGCTGAGTTCCCTTTCCGTAGCTGGTGTCGTACCAAAGAATCAGTCCCGGTCCGAGGCTTTGTAGGCTGTTTCGTAACATCATACTTTTTTTACGGTGAGTTGTTAGCGCCTCGCCCAACCCCCAAGCTGGAGGACCACCCCTTGTTTGCTGTCCGCGTCTGCTTATTCCATATATTCGCAGCTACCCTCCATAACTGGAGGCCGTTCGTCCATCCGCAACCTGAAGACGCGCCATGCCGTGGTGACAGGGACCCACTTAACAAAGGAAAATGTCAACACGCTTACAAAAATACTCTTTCACAAAGGTTTCATTTCCAATATTTTCTGTAAGAGGGTGCATTTAGTCTTCCAAAAACTAAACGAAACAAAATCGTTTCTTGATTTCGCCGTACAAACGGGCCAGTTTTAAGTTGAACACCCTGTATATATATATAGCTGTCACTCTGCCGGGTCAGTTTCACTTTGCAGTTGAAGGCTAGTGGCAAGTGTACGGAAGTTTTCATTTACACTGGGAGAGTTTGATGACTTCAAGCACTTGTTTCCAGCAAAGTTTCCCAGTGCGAATTAGGCTTTGAAGACTTAAGATGTTGTGGTTCGCGAATATACTGTACCACCCTGTACGTTTCAGTTACTGCACGTCCGGCCCGCACAGTGTATGAACTTATCACGCACGAATTTTTACCCTTTGTAATCCCAATTATTACCGTTATTTCAAACAGTCTGTTTCAAATTAATTTTATATAAATTTTCTAACATTCGAATTTCAAAGACTTCCATTAGTGGGCTTCAGCTTATGAAGAAACCAACACAAAACATGTAAAATAGTGTGTCGATTTGAGCTCGACATTGGACCTGGTACAGCAGAAAGCGCTGTCGAGTCTAACTCGACATTGGACCGATATGGGTTTGAAAGATATTTTTTCCTCCTCATCTCGATTGTTACAATCAAGACGCAGTGTGTTTTCTTTGATGTGGAAATAACTGTTCAGAATATCAGCTATATCGCTTTCATGTTTCGAAGGGTGCACCTCACTAATTTGTAACCGTGTTTCAAAGGACCGTTTTCCATTGAGCAGAAATGTAATTGTCTGCCGAGCGTACCACAATGTGGTTGGCGACTCTCGGTAGCCAGCTGTGCTCCACACGTCTCATTTTGACGCACTCCAATTGTGTGATGGATACTGCACTAAATCGCTGTTTGTATTGTATTTAACTGAGTGATGTGTGCCCCAGACAGTATATCGTTCACACAGAGGATTATTGTTGGATAATGAATTGGACAGTAAAAGGAAGGATGTCGGAAACTAAATTAACCCTTTAAAGACGAAGCGTATCTGTTTTATATAAGGACTCAGTGCGTACCGCGCTGTAAACACGCTCCACCTCGGTTATAAAAACCAGTCTCTTAATGTTTTATAAGGCAAAAGTTGCTGTTTGTTCTGAGATCCGTACAAAACACATAAACGCAATGTGGGCACCACGTAGAATTTTTTAATGTTAAACCTGGTGGTATGTAAAGTTACCGCTAGGCTTTAAAAGGTTAAAACCACTAGCCTGAACTGTTCTTGTAAGGATTTAGGAAAGCAACGGAAATCCTGTCGGTATACATTCGTTTCGTTTCGCGGTCCTTCCCTCTTCTACCTGCTTGTTCACAGCAGGTGTCGAGGTTGTTTATTTTCACTTGATCACACTCAGACACACACCACAGTCGGTAGGCCTCCTCTGGACGAGGGATCGGCCCGTCGCAGAGACCTCTACCTGACAACACAAACACTTTGCAAGACAAACATCCATGCTCCCGGTTGGATTCGAACCCACGATCCCAGCAAGCGCTCGGGCGCAGACCTACGCCTTAGACCGCGCGACAACTGGGATCGGCGTAGGTATACATAAGTTTTTTAAAATATAAGTTTTTTATTTCTACCAGCCACTGCACAAAATTCTGTTTACCGCTGCATGTTTCGCCTACCCATCTTAAAAAATTCTACGTGCTGCCCACATTGCGTTTATGTGTTTTGTGTGGATCTCAGAACAAACAGCAACTTTTGCCTTATAAAACATTAAGAGACTGGTTTTTATAACCGAAGTGGAGAGTGTTTACAGCTCGGTACGCACTGAGTCCTTATATAAAACAGATACGCTTCGTCTTTAAAAGGTTAACATTAAAAAATTCTACGTGGTGCTCACATTGCGTTTATGTGTTTTGTACGGATCTCAGAACAAACAGCAACTTTTGCCTTATAAAATATTAAGAGACTGGTTTTTATAACCGAAGTGGAGAGTGTTTACAGCGCGGTACGCACTGAGTCCATATATAAAACAGATACGCTTCGTCTTTAAAGGGATAAAAGCCGAAGGATATATAGCTATGCCTGTATCAGTTCAATACTGCTGCAGTTCCAATTACCTCATATGGAGAAAAACAAACTTGTTATCTTCAGCTTGTGCTAGAATCTCACCTTTCATAGCGCCGTGTTCAAAACATGTGTATACACACATGAAATGATCTGGATCAATATGAGTGTAATTACTGTAATGCATCTCCCTCTTTCCTGCCTCATCCGTGCAGTAGCGTGCCTCATCACTGAAAGGGTTTTTACAGCTTTATATCTTTCATTCCGTGTATTGTCGATAACCAATTTAAAACACTCAGACAAAAAAATATACGCACAGTACTTTTCCCACGTATGTTATATTACAATATCACTTTGAAGTTGGAGTGTTCAAAGTGCTGTTATAATGTGAGATATCTGCGAAAAGTACTGTGCGTATTTAGTTGGGCTGAATATTGAGTTGAATTTTTAAAACTTTATTTTCTCCAAAAATTGTCATTTATTGGTAAAACAAAGTATTTTGTTTTACCAATAAATGACAATAAAATGTGCTTGTTTCGGATTAAAGAACATTTTAAGGTTTTTCTACGAAACATGTAAATAGAGGGACGTATGCTGCTGTAGAGTTTGTTTGAAACAATGAATCGAAATGTTCGGCGATTTCAGGTTTCCGCCGTCAAGTTGGTAAATTCTACTCTCTTCTGCGTGTTTTGGTTTAAAATCTTTCATCAGGTTACTCAGTAAAGTATAAAGTGAGGAATGCACGGTGTTGTATGTGCAGTGTCCTTTTGCTGTGTCGATAACAAAGGGTCGTGTTATACACTCAATAAACAGGAGTACTACAGTGCGTTTCTTCGAATCAGGTGTGTGCGTTATGTAGATTATGCGTCACAACGTTCAAAGCCGAGGAAGATGCGTTACTAACAATTCTTGCTGTGGAAAAGCAGTAAGTATTGCATATTCTGAACGTGTGTCTATAGCCTTAGTTATCCAACAGGCAAGGCGCAAGCGCCGTGTTATATTGTCGTAAACAGAACCATCTTTGGAAAAAGTTAATTGACAAAAAATTAGTGTTTTGATTTTATTTTAAAATTTTGCTTGAAACATTTCTCATTCCAAGAAGAATTGAGCGAGGTATTATCATAAACGTACATAGGTCTTCATGTAAAATACCGTTGTTGTTGTTGTTGTTGTTGTTGTTGTTGTTGTTGTTGTTGTTGTTGTCGGATTTTAATCACATTGGAATTTTCCCCGACAGATTTTGGAAAAATCCTGAAATATCGAATTTCATGAAAATCGGTGTACTGTGAGCCGAGTTGATTCATGCGGACGGACGGACGGACGGACGGACGGACGGACGGACGGACGGACTTGAAGAAGTTGGTAGTCGCTTTTGGCAGTTTTGCTAACGCGGTTAATAATAACAAAAATTCAAATGTAAAATTTATATGCGAATATGGTAATTGGAGGTGCGCCTGATGTTAAAACTTGTGTCACGCTGAGATGTTTAGAGACCAAATAGAGCCTTCAAAGTCTGACACAAAGAAAAGAAGATAAAATGTAAGGCCTAAGATGGAACGACAATAAATAATAACAGTGAGACGATGTAGAAGGAAGGTGTCCTGATGTAACATTGGCTTAACATCCGAGTTGCCTGGAGGGACGTAGGGCTATCGGGACTAAACCCCAACCAGGATAGCCAACTTAACATGGCTTCTGGTAATTTCGGTTTACTTTAGAACCACTAGATGTGCACCAGGCTGTCGTTGGGCAGCTACGTCTCTTGCTGGGACGTTGCAGTCCTGTAAGCGGCTTTATCGCCGATCCCAGTCGTCGCGCGGTCTAAGGCGTGGGACTGCTGCCGTTCGTTCGCTGGGATTGCGGGTTCGAATCCCGCCAGAGGTGGGGATGTCTTTCTCTTGTGAGTGTTGTGTGTTGTGAGGTAGAGGTCTCTGTGTTGGACTGATCACTCGTCCAGAGGAGTCCTACCGAGTGTGGTATGTCTGAGTGTGATCGTGAAGCCTCGATAATGAGGAGGCCCTGGCCCATTAGGGGCTGTTGCGCCATGGGGTAAAATATTAACTTTCTGGGCACATCGCGCAACAGAATGTCCACGACACGGAGTTGTGGCGAACACTCGTACGGTTACTTGACAAGTGCCTGCATTTATAGCCCTGCACTTCTGTTATGGTATTGTTAATATTCTGTTACATTTTTGAAACGTAGAGTACTGTTTGCAATGAATTTGGATAGCGTTTACTTTGCAGTTGACGGATATAAAACTGAAATTTACAGGATAACCACATTTTGTATTAAAACTCTTAGGTATTTGTTTATAAATAATAAATATATATTTACTAACTTACCCTCTTCCTTATTTCACACACCCAATACGTACTGAAAGCTAAAGAAACTTTTTGCACATTATCCGATTTCTTGCTTTACATTCATAAAAAAATTACCTGAATAAATTTTGCAGAGTTTTACGGGTAGAACGTATGTGACCTACATCGTATTATGGCCCATAGCAAGTAAAGCTGCTTTCGCTTCCACCTCAAAAATTTGCATTCTGCCGTGACGTGAGGGAGTCTGTAATGGCACGAAGGTTATATAAAGTTGTGTGAAAGAAATTAATTTATTTTTCGTTTGTTTTTCTGTCCTTCTTCTTACCTGTCTTCCTTTTAAGACTAAGCATCAGCATTAACCCTTTAAAGAAGAAACGTATTCTGTCTAGTATAGACTCAGGGCGTACCGCGCAGTAAACACTCTCCACTTCGGTTATAAAAATCAGTCTCTTAATATTTTATAAGGCAAAAGTTGCTGTTTGTTTTGAGGTCCGTACAAAACACATAAACGCAATGTGGGCACCACGTAGAATTTTTTAATGTTAAACCTGGTGGTGTGTAAAGTTACCGCTAGGCTTTAAAAGGTTAAAGTCACAGAGTTGCACATTATATGCGATTTCGTCATCATTTAAATTGCATCTTCTTATGAGGTTTCGTATTCAACGCCATCCGTCAATAAACTCGTTCATTTAAGCAACAACTCTGTCACTATGTCTTGATGTTCGCTATATATTTTTTTGTGGTGAAGGGCCCCGCAGCAGACACTACGGACACACAGCAGCCTTGAGGCTTATTGTGCAATCCTGTGATGAAGATGATTAAGTATTTTTCTTTTTTCCACGTAATGGAACACCGGTGGAACTAAACTGACAGGTGAAAACTCGTGGAAGAAAACCTGTCTCAGTGACACTTTATCCACCAAAAATCCCACATGGACTGACCCGGGATCGAACCCGGGCCTCCGCGGTGAGTGGCCGGCGACTAACCTCCTGAGCCATGGCAGGGCAGTACGTACTTCACACCACACTGCCCCACACTAATCCATACTGTCTGTTAACCACTCGCCTTGTTTTCATACTGCCCGAGCTACAAACTCCTTGGTGTGAAGGCTTGACTGTCAAACACAAACTTGACACCTCTTTTGTTTTATCTCGACAAGGAAGAATCCTGTAACGCTACATTTGAGCAGCAAACGTGTGGCTCCTTAAGTCCTATGGGAACTTGAGTCTGCGACGCAGAGTAGTTATAGCTAGGACAGAGAATGTGAAGACGTGTCGAGCATTTGAGGTGTCAAGTTCTGCGTGTGTGAATGCAGGAACCGCGTTCAGTGTTATCCTCTACCATGAAGGTGTCTCGCGGGAAGTGATATAAAGAAATGCTCACAGTATCCCTACCACAGGCAAGATTCGAACCGGCAGCTTTAAGAGTAGGAACGCCGAAAAATTTTTGAACAAGTTCTGGTTTCCTGCCTCCCGTTTGGGAGGTGAAAAGTGTTCGAAACTTTTCCAAAGACTGAGTGTTCTAACAGGTTTCTTCTGATTACGGTATCTCGGAATCTGACGCCGTGTAATTTGGTGGAGACGTATCAGCGATGTGGAGGAATCTGCAGCCTCCATCCCCATGGCAGCAGCCACATCCCTGAAGGGCATAGAATCTCATGTTTCATAGGCCTAAAGCTACTCTCTACGGACTGGACAGTCCGGGGATTTAATCCCGGTGGAAGCGAGATTTTCCGCATCCGTCCTGACTGGCCCTGGGGCCCGTCCAGCCTCCTGTACAATGAGTATCGGGTCCCTTACGCGAGGGTAAAGCAGCCGAGGGGTGGCGTTGACCACCCACGACCTCCAGCGCCGAGGTTAAAGAAAGAGTAGAACTATACTTCTACTCCCTCTCCGGACCTTCCTGGCCTGTTGTAGGGTGAATTTTGCGTTTACATTTAGTGTAAAAGTAGCCAAGACAGGCACCTGGTCTGTTCTTCCCAACCGCTTGTAATAATCCATTGGCGCGAAATACTTTTTGCAGTTGAGGAAGTGACGTTGAATAAAGATAAAAACAGGCAGTGGTGTGTATCAGAAAGCCGATCCCAGTGGCCGCGCGGTCTAAGGCGGGGTCTGCGGCAGAGCGCTCGCTGGGATGGTGGGTTCGAATCCAACTGGAGGCATGGATGTTTGTCTCTTGTACAGTGTTTGTGTTGTCAGGTAGAGGTCTCTGCGACGGGCCGATCCCTCGTCCAGAGGAGTCCTACCGATTGTGGTGTGTGCTTGAATGTAATGAAGTGAAAAATCAAAACCCCTGCACGTAGTGTGAACCAGTAGGTACAGGAGGGAAGGACTACAAAACAAAACATGTATTGGAAATCGGGTCTAATTCAAGACAGTGGTATGGGGCCACCGCGCCAGTCCACCTCTGGCGCCCAGTAGCCTCCTGTCACGTTGCAACAAGAGACCATTTTGGGGAGGGGGGCTGTCGCGTGAAGTTCAACACGCCATTCTCTTTACTATCAAAATCCTAGCAAGCGAACGGCCGAAGAACTACGCCTTAGACCGCACGGCCACTGGGATCGGCCCTTTCTTTGTCCCTGCTGTTATTATACAAACTTGAAACAAGGTAGAGTTCCCCGTGCTCGGACGGCAACTTCTCCGACACTGCTGTGAAGCGTGTAGTCTAAACGTATAGCTGCAGTCTCATCTAGCGACAATGTGCCTTTGGCTGATCGCATGTCAACACAGCGCTGGTTGCTGTATCTCATTTGTTCTGTGGTGTGGCATTCAGACTGAAGGAAACAGCCACGTGCTGTGGTTTAAGCCGTGTCAATTCACATCAGTGCTAGAGGTTCAGTGAGAAAGCAGCCGCACTTCTGAAGTTTCCAGTTCAGTTTTCACGTTTGTCGTCCCGTTGTGTTAGAGTTGTATTAAGAGAAGTAAAGTGCCGTCAACATTGCTGGTGTAGTTGTGGTTGTTGCTTCGTACGGGTATGAAACTTGGTCTCTCACAGTAAAGGAAGACGATAGGGTGAGCGTGTTCGACAGCAGGGTGTTGAAGAAGATGGTTCGGCTTAAGGGGGAAGAGTTAAAAGGGAACAGCAGAAACGTGCGTGCTTAGGACCTTCACGCATTCTACTCGTCACTAAATATTATTTGGGTGATCAAATGAAGAATAATGAGGTGGAGGGGACATGTGACACGTATGGGGGACAGGAGAGGTGCATAGAGGGTTTTGGTGGGATAGACTTGAAAGAAAGAGTCCATTTGGACTACCTAGGCGTAGATGGCAGTATAATATTAAGACGTTTGTTAATGAGTTCCCTAGTTCAGTAGCAGCATAAGAAAAGAAAATGAATTCGGAGAAAATGAGATATGTTGTGAAAACGGTATCTTCCTGAAATTTCTGTCGTGTCAACCGAAATTAAACTTTGCTTATGTAACTTAAGGCACACCCAGTTTACTTACGAAAAAGTGATATACAGGCTGTGCCTATATCATATTTAGCAGTTTGTGTGAAGCATGAGTGAAAATATGTTGTGCATTAGTTTGGCCTTTCCGCGCGGATGCACTCAGTTGCTTAAGCACAGGTACAATACAGTGGGTACAAGTAGGAGTGTCCAGTGGGAGGGGAATCACAGTCTGGGCGCTCTGTGCCTGGGGACCTTATGGAACAGGGCGCATTATACATACATACATACATACATACATACATACATACATACATACACATACACACACATACACATAAAAGTTTATATTGTCTACAAAGGCACTCAGTACTGTAAAGGTTTTCAAAGTGCCCACAGTGTCACAATGTCTGATTACAGCAGACGCTAGGCTCCCCCTTCCCCCCAGCCTCTCAGCGGTCCCACAATTCGTTTTCGAGACTCTACACACTCAAAACGTATTTTGACGAATGCGGACGATTTTCATGCAGTGCACGTGGGTTGTCAACACTCCGTCTGTACTGTTTTGATCACTGATGTGTCCATTCAAGTTGCACCATGCTTTGCCCAAGGAAAACATGTTGTCCAACACATATACCCCTTCTTGTGAAAAAAAAGCCGCGCTGTCGATTGCAGAATTACCGCTCAGCTGGTAGCCAACAGAACTGAAGCAAGGAAGTGAAGTTACGATGAATGACTGGATGTTGGAAGTGTCTACTGCAGCGGAGTGGCCGCTTCTTGTAAGCTTGTTTCAGTATTTATACGTGTCTGATCATTGGGTTGCGTTTTATACGGCACATCCTGTATTTCATATATATGTTCAGAATTCGTTGTGTGATATATCGGGTCTTTTGTTACAAATTGGTTTTGTCTTTGTGACGGAATGTGATCTAGCGATTTCCTACGCCGCTGCGAGCGTTTGTTGCTGATACAGCTCGTCAGCTTGGAAGACATCTGTCGCCTTGCCAGTGAATATGCAAAACAAGTGGTTCTAGACACTGCTTTGACCCACCACACTTGTGAATCTGTGTGCGTTGCTGAACTTAACAACATAGAGGGTGTTCTTTGTGGTGTCAGCTGTCGTGTCCGCACACTAATAAGACTGCTCAGCGCTCCAGTTGGCCTGCACACTTATACTGCCTAATCAAGCACAATCATACTGCCTAATCTACAAATATAATTTACGTGTGGTTGTAGAAAGATTTCAGTCGTACTCCTTAGCTGAAAATCGAGGAGACGCTACATCAATAGTGGGGTTATTTGCACGACATGTATGAAATAATCACACAAGTGAGACAACATGACTTCGCTTCCGTCCGTCTCTTGTTCAGTGTTTACTTTTTGAAAACAGTTTAGCTGTTTGAGATTAATTTTTTTTGAGTAGTCTGCAGTGATGTTTTGTTTCTTTCAGTGTGCACGCAGTATAATACATACCTAAGGACTGAAGTGGGATTTTGTACATATTTTCCCCATAATATTTCTGGAACGTGGTCCTCCTTGAGGGTCAAGTAGCCGTTCACATTTTAAGGGCATTTTACGTAGCCTACTTGCCCCGAAATTTGATTGCAGTGATTCCAAGTGGCCGCTAAGTGCCCGCATTCTGAGCCACGCTAATTCAGTCTAAAGTCTGTGTTTAAGACCAACTTTAATATTGTTTTGGTACAAGCTTACATTTCGTAATTTGTTGCATGAGATCTGTGCTCTTCTGGGGTGTTACTCAGCGTAGATTGGTAGTTATTTACCGACATTTGGGACAACCAATCAGTCCCACCAAGGGTCAAGAGTCCCAAATGGAACCCCTCAGTGTAGTGTGTGTACTGTTGGCAAGCTTTACTATTATAAATGTTTGTGTGGGATAAATGAGTCCCGTGATATTTAACGTTTTAAAGCCTAGAGGTAACTTTACGTACCGCCAGGTTTAACATTAAAAATTCTATGTGGTGCCCACATTGTGTTTATGTGTTTTGTACGGATTTCAGAAGAAACAGCAACTTTTGCCTTATAAAACATTAAGAGATTGGTTTCTATAACCGAAGTGGAGTCTTTACAGCGCGGTACGCACTGAGTCCTTATACAAAACAGATACGCTTCGTCTTTAACCTTTTAAAGCCTAGCGGTAACTTTACGTACCACCAGGTTTAATATTAAAAAATTCTACGTGGTGCCCACATTGCGTTTATGTGTTTTGTACGGATTTCAGAAGAAACAGCAACTTTTGCCTTATAAAACATTAAGAGACTGGTTTTTATAACCGAAGTGGAGAGTGTTTACAGCGTGGTACGCACTGAGTCCTTATATAAAACAGATACGCTTCGTCTTTAACCTTTTAAAGCCTAGCGGTAACTTTACGTACCACCAGGTGTAACATTAAAAAATTCTACGTGGTGCCCACATTGCGTTTATGTGTTTTGTGTGGATCTCAGAACAAACAGCAACTTTTGCCTTATAAAACATTAAGAGACTGGTTTTTATAACCGAAGTGGAGAGTGTTTACAGCGCGGTGCGCACTGAGTCCTTATAGAAAACAGATACGCTTCGTCTTTAACCTTTTAAAGCCTAGCGGTAACTTTACGTACCATCAGGTTTAATATTAAAAAATTCTACGTGGTGCCCACATTGCGTTTATGTGTCTTGTACGGATTTCAGAAGAAACAGCAACTTTTGCCTTATAAAACATTAAGAGACTGGTTTTATAACCGAAGTGGAGAGTGTTTACAGCGCGGTACGCTGTGAGTCCTTATATAAGACATACGTGTTTCGTCTTTAAAGGGTTAATAGACGCCCATGAAGCTGTATGCACTAAAGAGTGGACGTCTGACTTGACACCTCTGTCTTGCCGTCGAGCTGTCGTAACTAAAAGGAACATAACCGTTCCTAAGTATTTGTATGTTGGAGTGTACCCCTGCCAAAATGTTGAGGGGTTGTTGTAACGGCGGTGATAAGCATTGTGGCACACGAAAATTGGCCATTTATTGGGCACCGAAATCTTATCGAAATTTCAGTAAGTGTCCTGATATGTGGACGTGGCTTAGTTTGCTTTTAAAATTGTCCGTACCATGTATTTGTATGTACTTTCTTTGTGCTATTCATTTCCGTGCATGTGATCAGTATAGCAAAACAGAACCAACTTATGCACAATATTAGTTTTATTTATTTATTTATATTTATTTATTATATTTATTTGTTTATATTTATTTATTTGTATTTATTTATTTATTTATATTTTGTGTTTATCTTGTCCCCGACATGTTTCGGCAAATAACTATGCCAATATCAAGGGGCTATATCAGAATTACATAAGATGTGCATGAATGTGACTGTAAAATATTTTATTAAAACTTTTAAAGTGTTAAAATTTTCTATACTCAACTGGCGATATCCAGTACACTGCCACTAGATACACTCGACCTGGTACCTGGTGTGTCCCACAGCACAAACCTGGGCATTACATCAACTAGGGACGCCAGGCCAAAAAACAGCACCATAGCAGCAAAACAAGTACAAGAATTGTGAAACAAATTTTATAGAAGATTTTAACAATTTAAAAGTTTTAATATAATATTTTACAGTCACGGTCGTGCACATCTTACGTAATTTTTTATATAGTCCCGTTGATAATGGGATAGTTACTTGCCGAAACATGGCGGGGAGAATAACAAAAAATATAAATAAATAAACAATAATATTGTGCATGAGTTGGTTCTGTTGTGCTATATGTACATACTTGTTACAACAATATGTATTACCACAAAATTAAAACAAAAGAACGAGAGCCCCCACATGTTTCGGTGCACAGTACACCATCTTCCCGGGAAAACACTGAACACTTATAAGTGCACAAGTCTAAAGCTTGGTTTAGTGTAGTTTAGTTTAGTGGAGTTTGGTTTAGTTTAGTTTAGTTTAGTTTAGTGTAGTTTAGTTTAGTGGAGTTTGGTTTAGTTTAGTTTAGTGTAGTTTGCTTTAGTTTAGTTTAGTTTAGTTTAGTTTAGTTTAGTTTCTTAGTTACAAAACACACTGTGATTTGTTGCATCGAATGTTGCGTGAAACATATGTTATTTCAAAACGTAGGTAAATGTAGAGGGCGTCTATTTTACTGTCACCCTGAACACGATAAATGTCGTGGGGTGTATCGGCGGGTGCAGGCTTTTTATGCGGTGAAGCTGCCTTGATTGGTGACCAACAGAAGACAGCGGCCCTATAAAGCCTGCAGTATCATTTGGTGAACTGAGTCTTTCGCTTTAGATGGTCTAGGAAAGAACTGGTCTGTGTGTAATTGCAGGGCTTGTTATCAATCGTGGCATTTCTTGGCGTTGTGATGCCACGCATGCGCACAGCAGTATTTAATTAACACTACTAGTAGCGGTACAGGGCAAGAAGGGTTTAAGTACTCCAGTACAGTGTACGTGAAAACCTGATGGAATGAATGGCTGGGGGGTGGGGGTTGGGGTGGGAAGTTTTTGGGATACCGAAAATTAACAGAAGATGAAAGAGTAACAGAGCTGAGAGGCAATAAAGAAGGGAAATTGAAAGAGAGAAGCGGCTTATTTTGGCCAAATACAACATGAATAATTTTGTACTCATTTTACAGTAAATGTAAAATAAGCAAAGTCTTATTCTTAACGTTTCAAAATGCTGCGTTAGCAGTACTAGACACCACCAGCTGTAATAAGGAGCCGCATTTTACTGTAACAGCTGAAGTATCCCGTCTTTATAATTCTGAATCCAAACAGCGAGTAGTTCTCTTAGAGGTGAGCCAGGCCAGCTTAGTCGGAGTCATGACTAGGCCATGGGCTGTGCGATAAGGGGTTCGAATCCCGGAAGGACTGGGAGAGTTGTCTGTTTCCCAAAGCGACCACACGGGCTCTGACACGCACCAATTTGTATTGCACTTCGTTCGACCGGGACCTGAAGCTGACCGCTCGCATTCATCCAGTGGAGCTGTACGTCTGCTTCCCCATACGTCTTTACGGAATGCACAGCGACTATTTGACATTTAATTTCCCTGAGGTGCATTAATTAGTTGGTCATTGTTGGATTTACTCTTACAGGGTTAATGTTGAAAATGTGTCGACATGTCATTATAAGCCTGTCTGTCCGTATAGATGAAGGGGGAAGATAAATTTTAAAATATTTTATATGTTATTTACAGTATTAATATTGTTTTATTGATTTTATTATTTTGGTTATGATTATTTTTTATTATTACTTAATTTTATTATTGTAGTTATTATTAATACTAATTTCATATTAATTGTATTTTATTTAAATTTGAAAAGATTCCTCATGTGTGGGTTGTGTGACGCCCTGTAGGCTTGTGACGTCAGAGGCTAAGGAGCGATGTTCCGGCTCTCTCTTGAAGGTTCAATTTTAAAAAAGTTTTGATAAATTTCAGTGTTCAGAGGGGTAAAAATGTTAAGGTAATGTTGTTCCCTTCGCTCCCCATGCAGGCACATGGCGTGAGTACCGGCAAAGTTCCACGCATTTTTACCCTGTGCACTAGATGGAGGTTGGTGGTCAACTCACGCCCTGGTCGCTTTATCCCCGGCGAAACAACATCCAGAAGTCGTTGAGTAGGAAGCTAGCTTGACTCCACAGCCAGTCTGGACGGTTGGGAGAAGAGAACAATCTCTTGCCCTCACCGGGATTCGAACCGCGGACCATCGTACAGTAGTGTGGTCGCTATACGAATTACGCTGCTGAAAGTGTGGATGTGGCTGGAGAACGTGTACTGGTTTTGTTTTGTGGTGGAGGGCCCCGCAGCAGACGCTAGGGACGCTGCGTAGCCTTGAGGCTTATTGGTGCAACCCTGTGATGAACATGATTAGTGTTTTCGTTTTTCCGCCTATGGAGCACCCAAAACTGAAGTACTTCGGGAAAATCCCGTTCCAGTGCCACTTTGTCAACCACAATTCCCACATGGACTGCCCTGGGATCGAACGCGGGCCTCCGCGATGAAAGGCCGACGACTAACCGCCTGAGCCATGGCACGGCCGAGCGTGTGTATTTGAAGACTCAACGTGTATATATGAGCACAGAACGTGTACAGTTTAACACAGCGTGTACGTATGAACGCAGGACGTGTGCATGTGAACACAGAAAGTGTACAGTTTAACGCAGCCTGTACATATGAGCACATAATGTGTACAGTTTAACACAGCATGTACATGTGAACACTGGACGTGTAAGTTTAACACAGCGTGTACATGTGAACACAGGACGTGTATAGTTTAACACAGCCTGTACATATGAAAACTGGACGTGTACAGTTTAACACAGCGTGTATATATGAACACAAGACGTGTACAGCTCAACGCAGCTTGTACATATGAACACAGGACATGTACAGTTTTAACACAGCGTGTCCATATGAACGCAGGACGTGTACAGTTTAACACAGCGTGTACCTATGAACACAAGACGTGTACAGTTTAACACAACGTGTACATATGAACACAGGACGGGTACAGTTTAATACAGCCTGTACATATGAACACAGAACATGTACAGTTCAACACAGCGTGTACATATGAACACTGTACTGTACAGTTTTAACACAGCTTGTACATATGAACACAGGACGTGTAGAGTTTAAGACAGCCTCTACATATGAACACAGAACGTGTTATACGCTAAGAGTCACCGCCAACTAAATACGAGTAAGCATTGCGTTCGTAATTGGAGTTTCGTGTTTGCCGTAGCGTCTGTCGCGTTCTAATTGTATAATTAACACACGCCTGGTCAGAGCTTTCTAGTGAATCTCCAAATGCAATGAAACTAGTTTCGTCAGTGCGGTCTGCGTGTCGCAAGCGGTGTGTCCTCTATTGACTAGTCTGCTCATGCTGCCGTCATGCAGCTGCGACACCGATATAAGCCCTGTCGTGTGCACAGACTCTAGCGCCATGGCCCTGCTCCTTAATGTAAATAACTGTTACAGTGTAAATTTCCCTTCAGTGAGGTAAATTTTAGTGTAAATCCAAAGCACGAAATCCTGTTTATATAAGAGTTGGCTTGGCCCCCCCCCCCCCAGCCCGGTAGCCTTCAGCACGCATTGCTCATTATACCCGACTGGACTCGCTTCTTAATTACATCTCAGTGCTGGGAGATGCGGTTTCGGACCGACACGTGAACACTGCGGTGCCGTATGTCACAGCAAGGATAGATACTGGCTGGAACGCAAGGTGACCCCAGTGTTCAGTGGACTGTACAGCGTGTTCCATTATGGGTGGATTGTTTTTATTTTAACGTTTGAGAAAACCAATTTTAAAGCGACACAAATCATTGGATATTACTAACTCAATGGTGCAGAGTGCATCTTTGTAAGCTAACTGTCGCTTAGCTGATCAAATATATCTGTGTGTGTGATTTAATGTTCTAACAGTGAATGTAGGAAACGCTGGAACAGCAGGTTCGTCCGAAACGACGCTGTCTGTTTAGTAAACCACACAGCGTCACATGATAGGAATCATTAAGTCCCCCATACTGCTGACATGTTCATTACCTTACTGATAACAGTGTACTTCTGTTGCCTATCCTGAGTCAAATGAGTCCAGTCGACGCCCTCCCGTCCTGTGTCAGATACACTTTAATATTATCCTGCCGTTACGCCTGTGTCTTTAAAGTGGTCTCTTCCCTTCAGCTTTATAGATCACAATTGTGTGTAGAGTTTTCATACCTCCAGTGGCTACTACATGTTGAAAATATTACACAAATTAATTTAATTTTTGAAACTTTGTGGGGATTGCTAATTTTGCGTCATGTAACGACACTGTTTCAAGGACGGAGCTTGAAAGATGGTTGTCGACGTTAAGTGGGTAGGTATGTAGAAGGAAAGGAACCTCACTGTTTCGAGGCAATGTACCGCAGTTCCGAAGGAATGACAGAGAAGCAACTGTAAGTATAGTCTGGGGTTTTGCGCTGTTCATCTCCGTGCATATGGTCAATACAATAAAAGAAAAACCAACTTAATGCACAAGGTTACCGTTCATTTATCAAACTTCTGTCTTTTATAATTCCCCAACATGTTTCGGCATACAGTTATGTCATCGTCAGGGGTATTGTTACAGATTGCGTAAGATGTGCATAAGAATTGTAAAATGGTAAAAACAGTTTAAAATGTTTAAAAACTTCCATAAAATTCCTGTGCTGGTTTGTTGTAATGTTAATTTTTGGTAAATTGCTAAAAATTAACATTTTTAACTGCTTTTACCATTTTACGAAGCCTGGGTGCTGAAGAAACGAGACGAACAAAGACTGGAAGCAGCACAAATGAAATTTTTGAGATATTTGAGAGGAATTACTAGGTTAGACAGGGAGAGAATCAATCGGTGAGGGAGAAACTTGGAGTGCAGAACATTGTTCTGGAAATAAAACAGTACCAACAGGAGTGGCTACAGCATGTAGAGAGAATGGACACAGACAGGATACCCAAACAGGCACTGCAATATAGGCCAAAGGGGAAGAGAAGCATAGGACGCACAGGGAAAAGATGGAAGGACCAGTTTCATCTCCAGGGATAAAGAACAGGCACTGCGCCTAACACTTCACAGCTCATGATGATGATGATTATGGTGATTATGATGATGGCCATTCTTATGCAGTCTGTAACAATACCCCCTGATGATGGCATAACTCTATGCCGAAACATGTTGGGGAATTAAAAAAGACAAAAGTTTGATAAATAAACGGTAACGTTGTGCATAAGTTGGTTTTTCTGTTATTGTGTAGTCTGGGATAATTCTGATATCCCAGCTGACACGTCGATCGCTGACATGTTCTGAGCAAAAGTGATGTGGGCGGTGATCTGGAAACGACGGCCAACAAATGCAATACCACTGCCCAGCGGGTGCCTCTGCGCAGTGGAGGTACGTACAGTTAGTTCAACGAGGCGTGAGCTCGGGGCGGGCGTGGCTATCAGCGTGCCTTCCTTACCCACTAGTCCTTGTCGAATAGTACAATGTGAATTGGCGGGTTAGGGAGGAATATCAGTAACGGGATGTGAAAGGAAGTGGTCGTGGCCTAATTTAAGCCATAACCCTGTCGTTCGGACGAAATGACGTAAAGCACAAATCCTTCAGTGAGAATTATTATTATTATTATTACTATTTTTATTATTCTGTATTTAGACTGCAGATGGGTTTGTACCCGGTGGCAGCGGTACTGCAATAAGACACAACACACAAAATAACACACTACACTCAAACAAAACACAGCACACAAAATTACAAAAACAATAAAGGACATACTGCACACAATATATACAATTACAATACAAATACAGTTACCATACAAATACAATTACAACACAAATACAATTACAATACAAATACAGTTACAATACAAATACAATTACAATACAAATACAATTACCATACAATTACAATACAATTACAGTACAAATACAATTACAATACAATTACAATACACATACAAATACAATGCAAATACAGTTACAATTAATGAGGGGTTTCGGGGCATAGATTTCAAGCAGGGATCTCACACACAGCAGTCCCAAGTGCTAATCACTGGACACCATGCACTGTATTATCCTGGGACCTCCAGAGCAACAGGTGCGCGCACAGTATTTTTCATTGCATGGGGGGGGGGGGGGGCTGACCCTGAGGCTACACATAGTTTGTATTTGATTTTGAAAATTATATCGTAAAACTGGTGTTGTAAGTACAGCATAACGCTGTCTGCAACTGAATTTGTATACTTGCGAATATAACTACATGTTCCTTAACTCAATCACAGTGTCCTATCTTTTTGTTTTTTAATTTTATTTATTTTTCAAAATTCTAATGTACTGGCCATCAGCCGATTTCAGTGGTTGATTTTGGCTGATGGGAGAACACATAAAATTTTGATACCATAATATGTACAAAATCTGCGTGTTTTAAATTTCGGTACTGGGGGGTTTTGGGAACTGCACCCCTTGGGTGCGCCCCTCTTCTGAGATCTATGTATAAATTATTATTTTCAGCCCGATAATGTTTAGAGCCAGCGAAAATATTCCGTGTTGCTCGTGAGGATATTGGAACACCCTGTATGTGGGCAGCAGGTGGTCTTGGAGCTGTTACTTATCTGAGAACGCAGGAGAGGGTAAAGAAGTGCCACGCTGGAAACGTAACAAGATGGCTGCTCTAGCGAGCTAATGGTGGTTGTGGTGGGAAGCGACGTGTACTGCAGGTGACATGGTAGCCAGCCTTGCGTAGGAAGACGTGCTAAGTTCGACAATAAAGGTTTTTAAGGAACACAGTGACACACATCAGAACTCTGTGCTCTGAGGTTGACGCTAAACGCGTACACCTGTTGGCCGCCGTGCCGGACTGACGCGCCATTTTCACATATAGGTTCTACCAGTGATTTTCAGAAATTACTTCCATGTTACAAGAGGTATCTGAACAAAACGCATAAAGCCTGCCTCTTTTTGCACTAATTTATAGCCCTGTGTGTCTGTAAACAAAGCCAGGGTAGCTCAGGGGGTATAGTGATGGTGCAACCTAGGATAGGGTAAAGCCAGGAGAGTCTTTCTCCAAAACGTGCAGACCACTCCGGGGTCCCACCCATTCGGCTACCAAAAGGGCCTTATTTCTCTGGGGTAAAGCAGCCGGGTCGTTAAGCTGACCACTCAGCTTCAGCTAGTGTCAAGGTTCAGAATGCGTGGAGCTTTGTTTCCATTTCTTCATATGCCTTCAGTGTATATACAGTGGCAATTATAATATTTTCTTTCACTATCTGTTACTAATTGTTTAAGCACATATAAAAGTAAAAGCTGATTTTTTTCGGCTGTAACCCCAAAGATTCGCATGGTCGCCATGTTTGTAATTGTGGACAGACAAGCACTATTTACATGGAATAGCTAGGGCCTCCTCATTATCGAGGCTTCCCAATCGCGTTCAGACACACCACACTCGATGGGACTCCTCTGGACGAGTGATCAGCCCGAAGCACGGACCTCTACCTGAAATACACAACACTCACAACAGACAGACATCCATACCCCCAGCGGGATTCGAACGCAAAATCCAAACAAGTAAAAGGTCGCAGACCCATGCCTTAGACCGCGCGGCCACTGGGATCGGCTAAATACTATATGTATATTGAAAGATATTAACACTATGAGAAAAGATTACAGAATTCTGAGTGTTCAAACAAGTGGTACATATAATAACCACATTTTAAGTGTCACACGTGCTAACATGACACGACTGTTGTACCAGTACTGTTCATAGCTGCTGATAGCTATCAGTAGCTGTGAACAGTACTGTAGTCGCAGATGACGCACATTAGCTGGGTACAGCAGGGAGGCACTTATGGTGGGACACGGCTCATTCTGAAAGCTGTTTTCACTCGAAATGCAGCATTACACGAAATGTAATGTGCTGTGCTTGGCTAACATGTGCATTACATGTGGCTGTTGACTGCAAGATGGAATTAAAGCGAGTGACTTGACATGCACTAAGGAGCGATGGCGGAGTCTATGTGTGTTGTTGATGGAAAAATGAAAGGGAAAGTACGCGGCTGGACCAGTAGATATGTATAATTAAACCTTTCAAGACTAAAACTAACCTCGATTATAGTTAAGGATTCAGTCCGTACCGCGCAGTAAACACACTCCGTCTGGGTTATAAAAACCAGTCAGTTAATGTTGTACAGGGAAATAATCTCTGTTTGTTGTGAGATCCACACAAAACACATAAACACACTGTGTGGGCAGAACGTAGAATTGTTGTATGTTGAACCTGGCGGTACATAAAGTAACCACTGGGCTTTAGAGGGAGTAGTTAAAGGTCCAGTCCGTACCGCGCAGTAAACACACTCCGTCTCGGTTATAAAAACCGGCCAGTTAATGCTGTATAGGGAAATAATCCCTGTTTATTCTGAGATCCAAACAAAACACATAAACATACTGTGTGGGCAGAACGTAGAATTGCTGAATGTTAAACCTGGCGGTACATACAGTAACCACTGGGCTTTAGAGGGAGTAGTTAAAGGTCCAATCCGTACCGCGCAGTAAACACATTCCGTCTGGGTTATAAAAACCAGTCCGTTAATGCTGTATAGGGAAATAATCGCTGTTTGTTCTGAGATCCACACAAAACACATAAATACACTGTGTGGGCAGAAGTGGATTTATCTAAAGGTGGAGCGACAGGCGAAATTAAGTGACCCCTCTTCAGAACTAGATGGCGTAGATAGCTCCACACATTTTTAAACTCAGAAGTTTGAATGTTGCAGTCAGTTTCATGACCTGACTAATTTACCCCCAAGAAACGAGCTGCCGGTACGAACTGCGTAGGAAGCTGTATGGAACTCATCCGGATTGTACGGTTTTGGAGAAGAGAAACATCTCTTACCCCGACGGGGATTCGAAACAAAATTTGTCGATAGTCTAGCCCGTAGCATAGTCACTGTAGTGACTGCGCCACTTCGACAGGTGGTAGAATTGTACTATAAGGAGTGCAGAGGAGATAAAGAGGTCAGATGTTTCGTACAACCAACAGCTGTGCTTCTTTCGTAAAATCAGCAGCTGTGCCTCTCTCACACAATCAGCAGCTCTCCCTCTCCCATACAGTAAGCCCCTGTGCCTCTCTTGTACAACCCGCAGCTGCACCTCTCCTATAAAATCAGCAGTTGTACGTCTCTCGTACAGTCAACAGCTGTGTCTCTCTCGTACAATCAGCAGTTGTACGTCTCTCGTACAGTCAACAGTTGTGTCTCTCTCGTACAATCAGCAGTTGTACGTCTCTCGTAGAGTCAGCAGCTGTACCTCTCGTACAGTCAGCAGCTGTACCTCTCCAGTAAAATCAGTAGCTGTACCTCTCCAGTAAAATCAGTAGCTGTACCTCTCCCGTAAAATCAGCAGCCGTACTTCTCTCGTAGAGTCATCAGATGTACCTCTCCCTAAAGTCATCGGTTGTACCTCTCCCATAAAATCAGCAGCTGTGCTTCTCTCGTAGAGTCATCAGCTGTACCTCTCTCTAAAGTCATCGGTTGTACCTCTCCCTTAAAATCAGCAGCTGTACCTGTCTCGTAGAGTCATCAGCTGTACCCCTCCCATAAAACATCAGCTGTATCTCTCCCGTAAAATCATCAGCTCTACCTCTTTCGTAGAGTCATCAGCTGTATCCGTCCCTAAAATCATCAGCTGTATCTCTCTCGTACAGTGAGCGGCTATACCTCTGTCATGCTACAAATGTAATGAATACCGTCTGAACAACTTATTTCTTTATTTATTAAAAATTAATTAAATGGCTAAGAGTCGCCGGTAGCACAAAGTCGCAACCGGTATCCTTTGTGCTGCCGCCGACTTTAGCCATTTAATTAATTTTTAATAAATTAAGAAATAAGGTGTGCAGACGGGATTCATTAAATTTGTATTTCCAGGAATCACAGCATTATGCACACTGTAAAGACTCTCTCGTACACTCAGCAGCTGTACCCCTCTCGTACACTCAGCGTCTGTACCCCTCTCGTACACTCAGCAGCTGTACCCCTCTCGTACACTCAGCAGCTGTACCCCTCTCGTACACTCAGCAGCTGTACCCCTCTCGTACACTCAGCAGCTGTACCCCTCTCGTACACTCAGCAGCTGTACCCCTCTCGTACACTCAGCAGCTGTACCCCTCTCGTACACTCAGCAGCTGTACCCCTCTCGTACACTCAGCAGCTGTACCCCTCTCGTACACTCAGCAGCTGTACCCCTCTCGTACACTCAGCAGCTGTACCCCTCTCGTACACTCAGCAGCTGTACCCCTCTCG
>BLKM01000100.1:820008-825008 GCA_013340265.1 Coptotermes formosanus
ACCCCCCCCCCCCCCCGCCGTGACCGGATCCATCAGGAGACACGAGTGCAGTTATGATCTGAGGGTGTCGCCTTCATGGTGTTTATTGTAAGACAACGTTTTTCCGCTGTGTGACGCCGTGTAACTTTGTAGATAAGCACTGTCATTTCGGAGGAGTGTAATTCCTCCGTGTTGAGGACAGTAGAATGAGAATCCTCTTTTAACCTGAAGCTGGAGGCAGCAGGTCTCTTCGAAACATCCTTATCTATCTACGACTATGCAACGTACCACATGGTAGAAGACAGTTGTCTCAGATTAGCATTTAATTATATATGAAACCTCTTACAATGGGTGCCGGAGATGTCTGCCTGTGGCCGGCTGTGTGGTGTTGTGTGCCCTGTATTAGTGCTAAGGCCATATGCCTGCAGTAACTGCATGTTGTTGCTGCGCTGGCATCGCACTGCCTGTCATCCTGATAAATGTTTTTGGAACAGATGTTGCTAACGCCGGACCAGTTATTGACGTGCAGCGGTCTGTCTGAGGAGCAGATATAGTTAAGAGAGATGGTTTGTAAATGACCACGTCATTCAAATGGAAGGAGATTATTCTGAACGACATTTATGCAGTGTCAAGACACTGTGCTGAGATACTGATCAAGTTGTATTGGAGTCATGCAATGAATGTCACGGGTAAGACACAAGCTGAGGCCGTGCCATGGCTCAGGCGGTTAGCCGCCGGTCTCCCACCGGGGAGGCCCGGGTTCGATCCCGGGCCAGTCCATGTGGGATTTGTGGTGGACAAAGTGGCACTGGGACAGGTTTTTCCCCGAGTTCTTCGGTTTTCACCTGTCAATTTCATTCCACCGGTGCTCCATTACTAGGAAAACGACAAAAAATAATCATAATCATCATCTTCATCTTCATTATAGGGTTGCTAGGGTTGCACAGTAAGCCTCATGGCTGCAGTGCTTCCGTAGCGTCTGCTACGGGGCCCTTCACCACTAAAAAAAAAAGACGCTGCCTTAGTTATCCGTGTGGATCGATGTAAAGCAAAGCAGTCCCATTACAGGCCGCGACAGGCTGTTAGGGTTCCAGGAGGTTGAGTTTCCCAGAATTTCTAGACAATCGGCACATGAAGGTGGTAAGCTTGTCAGCCCTACGCACCGGTCGCCTTTACCCCCCCCCCCCCTCCAGGAAATATTCCTGTACTCATTTCTGTTAGAGGCTGAGTTGACTGAAAGGATTATGTCAATGAAAAATTCAAATGACACCATCGGGAATCGAACCCGTGACCATCGGATTTGTAGCGCCAACCAACTGCGCCACTGCACCAACCAAATACACATTTTTAGTTACATATGACTGTTAAACACGTAGCTGCGACATGTTTCGGCACAAGCGTGCCATCTTCAAGAAGCGCAATGTGCCAAGTTTAAAACCAACTGCCAGTGACAGGTCACTACGTGCATGGTTCCACAGTCTGCAGTACGCTCCGCTGTCGATGTCAGTTGTGTACGAAAGGTGCAGCTTGTGCTGTTTTTAAAATCTTTAGGTTAAGGTGTGATTAGGATATTTATTGCATAATAAATATGATTTATACACATTAAAATTATTGTTGGGGCTGTAGTTTGTGGCGCTACATGTTCATGTCTCTAGTGCGTGTCGCAGTCCGCAGTGGACCGGGTCCCTGTGTTTATGCCGTGTTGTGCATCGCAGCCAGCAGAGTACGTTTACACATCCATGTGGATGTGTAAACGTAAATACAGAGTCTTAGCCTGCCAGCGCGACAGGGGAGTGGAGAAGACTACATAACGAGGAACTTAATGACCTATACTCATCACCAAATATTATTCGGGTAATCAAATCGAGAAGAATGAGATGGGCGGGGCATGTAGCACGTAGGGGGAAACGAGAGGTGCATACGGGATTTTGGTGGGGAGACCTGAGGGAAAGCGACCACTTGGGAGACCCAGGCGTAGATGGGAAGATAATATTAAAATTGATCTTCAAGAAGTGGGATGGGGGCATGGACTGGATTGAGCTGGCTCAGGATAGGGACAGGTGGCGGGATCTTGTGAATGCGGTAATGAACCTCCGGGTTCCATAAAATGCGGGGAATTTCTTGACTAGTTTAGAAACTGTTAGCTTCTCAAGAAGGCCTCTGCTCCATGGAGTTAGTTAGTTAGTTAGTTAGTTAGTTAGTTAGTCGGTCAGTCAGTTAGTTAGCCTTCCAGCGTAGCTTAGACAATTTGACGAACGGACGCTCGGGTAATCGGCTTCGATTCCCGGCAGGGGAAGAAATTCTGAGAGGATTCGGTATTTTTGAAACGCCCTGACGGAAGATAAGTGATCACACATTTTGGTATCTGCTTACAATTACCAGTCCACGCAGCGCAATATCCGCAGAACTTCTTAAAACCCTCAAAATGAATGTAAGAAAGTAAATTCTCGCAAAGCCGTGCCATGACTCAGGCGGTTGTTTTGCCGGCCTCTCACCGCGGATTCCCGGGTTCGATCCCGGGTCAGTCCATGTGGGATTTATGGTGGACAACTCGGCAATGGGACAGGTTTTTCCCCCGAGTACTTCGGTTTTCCCCTGTCAGTTTCATTCCGCCGGAACTCCATTACACAGAAAAAAAACTAATCATCTTCATCACAGGGTTGCACAATGAGCCTCAAGGCTGCGGCGCGTCCGTAGCGTCTGCTGCGGGGCCCTTCACCACCAAAAAGTTCTCACTAGAAACGCTTGCTCTACACAGCTTGTAGACCGACTGTGGGGCCCACCCACCTGCTTATCCAGCGCTTAACTTCATCTCGTTCCTCGAGTTTGAAGCTGACCGACCACCTCGTGTTGAGTGGCAATATTACAAGTGTTTGCGGCGACACTGTCGTCCTCCCAACGTAACTCGCTATTTACATACAGCTACAGGACCACCCGTGTCTGAACACAGGGCTGCAGAAGACACGCGAAGGCGTTTAGATACGCTGAAATGCAGGTAATGCAGGGTTACACGACCGTCCTTCTGGTACGTGAACGCAAATATTTCGGACGAATATATTTCCCCCATTTTCAGGTTTAAATCTTCAGGTCTCCACATATTGGTACGATATACCACATTATATATTAAAAAATATTTTATCCTCTAACAGGCCATGAAGGCCTAGAGGAGGAGTGGATATATACCTGTACTCTTTCTTTAACCTCGTTATTACATGTTGGTGGATGGTCAACGCCACGCCTCGGCCCACCGGGAAAAATACCCGGTGCGCACCGTACAGGAGGCTGGATGTGCCACGGGGCCGGTCTGGACGAATGTGGAAAATCTCACCCTTACCAGGGTTCGATCCCCGGACCGTCCAGCCCCTAGCCAGTCGCTATACCGACTGAGCTATCCCGGTCCAACCGATATCCAAAATATCGTCATTACTATTTCCGTGTGCGCGCTACTTACCTAGCCCATCTCATCCTCTTTCGTTACCTCATTACGTTAGTTTCTCCGTTATCCTTTCTCTCAGCTCCAGGTTTTCCTCCTTTGTCCGTCCGCAGGGTCAAGTGAAGGGACAGCAGTGCCTAATAAGAAAAACGACCCTGGCTTTCCGGAATAAAGATTTAACAGTCCGTGGGGATATAAAGGGACATCGAAGGAGGCAGATGCTATAAGCAATTTCTTACTTTCTTATCCCTCGTTGAGAGGTACTACTGGTTCCGAAAACATAAAGCATCAGCTAATTTTCTGTCAATATATAAAACCTCACTTATCAGAACAAGAGATGTGTAGCGTTATTCGTGTGCTGTAATGCAGCATTTGGATTTATTTGTTTGTTTGTTTATTTACTTATATTTATTAACCTGCGCTCCCAGTTGATTATTTTGCGTCAATGCTTGAATTCTTCAACGCACAATCAGTGTTATATATATATATATATCACTTGCTGTAAGATTTAAGAAATCCGCATTTTGCTGACGCAACTATTGATCACTTCGTGTTATTCTGACAGCAAAGAGCTATTACGTCTCTAAATAGTACGATCCGGTAATTCATTGTGATGGAGATGAATTGTGTTTATTGTGAGGTAGGAAATGTATTTGTATGTCTTAATTAAAACAGTTTGCATTATAGTGGCTGTGTCATGGCTCAGTCGGTTAGTCACCGGCCTGTCGCTGACGACGCCTAGGTTCGCTCCTAACTCAGTCCATGTGAGATTTGTGGTGGACAAAGTGGCATTGGGACTGGTTTTTATCCCAGTACATCCGTTTTCCCCTGTCAGTATCATTCCACAAATGCTCCATACTCATTCATTCATCTACCACCGACGCTGTATAATGTTTTCCTCCCAGTGCTCCAGTTTCCCCTGTCAGTATCATTCCACCAATGCTCCATACTCATTCATTCATCTACCACCGACGCTGTATAATGTTTTTTCTCCCAGTACTTCAGTTTCCCCTGTCAGTATCATTCCACCAATGCTCCACACTCATTCATTCATCTACCACCGACTCTGTATAATGTTTTTCTCCCAGTATTTCAGTTTCCCCTGTCAGTATCATTCCACCAATGCTCCATACTCATTCATTCATCTACCACCGACGCTGTATAATGTTTTTCTCCCAGTACTTCAGTTTCCCCTGTCAGTATCATTCCACCAATGCTCCACACTCATTCATTCATCTACCACCGACGCTGTATAATGTTTTTCTCCCGGTACTTCAGTTTCCCCTGTCAGTATCATTCCACCAATGCTCCATACTCATTCATTCATCTACCACCGACGCTGTATAATGTTTTTCTCCCAGTACTTCAGTTTCCCCTGTCAGTATCATTCCACCAATGCTCCATACTCTTCATCTTAATACTACTGTTTTCAGAAGGCCAAGCGGGCGAAGTCTGGGAACCTTAAGGCTATGTTGTTTTGGGTACCGTGATAACATGGCACATGAAGGACGCGCTATATTAAGCACAATGCGCTGCCTTTACTCTGCGCGGATCTTGTTAAGCTTAGGAATTTCGATGGGGATGGGAC
>BLKM01000100.1:830008-861540 GCA_013340265.1 Coptotermes formosanus
GACGAAGCGTATCTGTTTTATATAAGGACTCAGTGCGTACTGCACTGTAAACACTCTCCACTTCGGTTATAAAAACCAATCTCTTAATGTTTTATAAGGCAAAAGTTGCTGTTTGTTCTGAGATCCGTACAAAACACATAAACGCAATGTGGGCACCACGTAGAATTTTTTAATGTTAAACCTGGTGGTACGTAAAGTTACCGCTAGGCTTTAAACGGTTAAGTAGACGAATTTTCTCTTCAAAGGCAATAGTTATTCATCAAATAAAGCGGTAAATTGTTGGTATGGAGACGAACAATTCACGGCTTTGTCACAAAGTCTCATGTCTCTAACCTATCCAGACACACACACACACACACACATTATCGCAGGCCATGCTAATAAAATCTACGTATTCCTGGGAATTCTCAGTGTTCTTTTCCATTAAGTTTTCGGACCAGAATTTTGTCTATATATTTTGTTTCCCTGTACGAACTAACTGGACCACGCGGTGGCGCAGTTGGTTGAGGCACTGCGCTACAAGCCGTAAGGTCGCGGGTTCGATACCCGATGGTGTCACTGGAATTTTTCATTGACGTAACCCTTCCGGTCGCACTATGGCCCTGGGGTCGACTCAGCCTCTAACAGAAATGAGTACCAGGAATATTTCCTGGGGGGGTAAAGGCGGCCGGTGCGTATGGCTGACAAACTTACCACCTTCATATGGCTATTGTCTTGAAATGTGGGAGCCTGAACCTTCTGGAACCCTCAGGGCCTGTCCAGGCCTGCAATGGGACTGCTTTCCTTGTATACGAATTTATTTTCTGATATCCCTGCTGTGTAAGCACCCACATGAAGCAGCGACGTTGTGGTAGTGTGCTGATTGTTCAGGGATGGAGATGAGTATGCAGCAATTGTGGAATGGTAAATACCAAGTGAAAATCAAGAGATTGTGAGAGATTGTGTCGAATTAGAAACTCGCGTGAAGTCACTCTGCATTGAATCCGAGGCTGTCTCGCTGTTGCCGGCATCTAAGTACTGTGCCACGTCACGCTAAATATTTGCTTTCTGAATCATTTTATTAATTAAAACTTTTATACAGAAGTACCTGTTCTTCCTGTGGAACATGGGTGCTTTGCTGTCAGTGCCCCCGGATGCAGATATGTAGCTGAAAATGTGCGTATTGCAAGGTGGAGGTAAAGTTCTGCCTCTGGTTAACCCTTTAAAGACGAAGCGTATCTGTTTTATATAAGGACTCAGTGCGTACCGCGCTGTAAACACTCTCCACTTCGGTTATAAAAACCAGTCTCTTAATGTTTTATAAGGCAAAAGTTTCTGTTTGTTCTGAGATCCGTACAAAACACACAAACGCAATGTGGGCACCACGTAGAATTTTTTAACCCTTTAAAGACGAAGCGTATCTGTTTTATATAAGGACTCAGTGCGTACCGCGCTGTAAACACTCTCCACTTCGCTTATAAAAACCAGTCTCTTAATGTTTTATAAGGCAAAAGTTGCTGTTTGTTCTGAGATCCACACAAAACACATAAACGCAATGTGGGCACCACGTAGAACTTTTTAATGTTAAACCTGGCGGTATGTAAAGTTACCGCTAGGCTTTAAAAAGTTAAACGTAACCGGAAGCAGACCGTTTCACGGAATACTTCCGGAAGTTACGTATGAGTTCCGACACATTCTCTTTTCGGTTCGCCACCTCTCCAATACTACGCGTCTGGTGGATTTCAAACATTCACGTATCGGTTTGTGGAACTTTACACACGATCCAGAGGGATCTGACGTGTGCTATTTCCATGGGGACCCCTGCGATGTCTTCCCCATACATAAGAATGAGACACACAATGCAGGCCTGAATACCGTGCACTGGTACGTGAGAAAGCTTGCTAGGTGCGTCAGGTGGTGTCTTGGGTCTCATGAGACAGTGTGACGAGACAGTCTGGAAGTTTCGTAATTGGAATTACTGACGAGGGCCTGACAACCGAGTCATGCCAAAGAAATAATTAACCTTTTAAAGACGAAGCGTGTCTGTTTTATGTAAGGACTCATTGCGTACCGCGCTGTAAACACTCTCCACTTCGGTTATAAAAACCAATCTCTTAATGTTTTATAAGGCAAAAGTTGCTGTTTGTTCTGAGATCCGTACCAAACACATAAACGCAATGTGGGCACCACGTAGAATTTTTTAACCCTTTGAAGACGAAGCGTATCTGTTTTATATAAGGACTCAGTGCGTACCGCGCTGTAAACACTCTCCACTTTGGTTATAAAAACCAATCTCTTAATGTTTTATAAGGCAAAAGTTGCTGTTTGTTCTGAGATCCGTACCAAACACATAAACGCAATGTGGGCACCACGTAGAATTTTTTAACCCTTTAAAGACGAAGCCTATCTGTTTTATATAAGGACTCAATGCGTACCGCGCTGTAAACACTCTCCACTTCGGTTATAAAAACCAATCTCTTAATGTTTTATAAGGCAAAAGTTGCTGCTTGTTCTGAGATCCGTACAAAACACATAAACGCAATGTGGGCACCACGTAGAATTTTTTTAATGTTAAACCTGGTGGTACGTAAAGTTACCGCTAGGCTTTAAAAGGTTAATTAGTTACCACACTACTAAGGTGTATGGAAAGTGGTGTTACAGGTCCACGTGTTTTTAGTGTTGGTGCTTGTTGATGCTCGGCTTCACGCTTCGGCTGATTTACCTCCGAAGAAACGGCCCCCCCCCCCCATGATATCCAATGTTTAGGAGTTTGTGTGGGCAACAGAGACAGCCTGGACACTGCGGGTAACAGAAAAGTATCTTCCGCTGGTGGGAATCCACCTTCAGGTGCCCGGTCGTGTACATATGAACGTAGTCACTATACCAACTGAGCTGTCGTAAAGGACGTAGTTACTTTTTAGTTGTGGGTGTTGGTAGCACACGTCATGGGAAGCAAGAGAAGAAATGCTGGGAGCCGAGCGGAAGGTGTGACTGTAAAGTTACTTCTGTAGTTAGCGATGTGCTAAACAGAGTAAGCTGCAGAACTTCGAACGTACGAGTTTTGAAGTACAGTACAGTCTCGATGTTCGTGAATCTCGATATTCGGGATTTCGATCTTTCGTGATCTTCGATATTAGTACGATTTGTTTACCCTTCGTGACTGATTCTGAAGAATCGGGATGACACCACGTTACTGGACAGCCAGCTTTGCCCACTCTCCTGCTATTGCGCAGACCACTCTCAGCTCAATCATCTCAATCTTTTGTTAACTGAGGTCCATTGCTGTCGTGCCTCATGGACTGAGACACTGTCCTTCTATCGTGTGATGTATTTTGTGTTTTCGAAAAGTGTTTGTATTTTACTGAAAGTAAACACTCACGCTATTCGTGCTTTTACAGTTTGTTTTATCTGCTACTGTGCAGTAACAATGCAGGCAGTGTTACCGCATAACTCCGTAACTAACTAACTAACTAACTAACTAACTAACTAAGTAACTAACTAACTAACTAACTAACTAACTAACTAACTAACTAACTAACTAACTAACTAACTAACTAGCTAGCTAGCTACGTGCAACAGAGCACTTCTTGAGAAGGTAACAGTTCCCCAGCTGGTCAAGAAATTCCTTGCATTTTATGGAACCCGAAAGTACATTGACACATCAGAAGAGCCCGAAACCTGTCCCTGTCCTGAGCCAGATCAATCCAATCCATGCGTCCCCATCGCACGTTTTGAAGGCCCATTTTAATAATATCTGACAATATACGCGTCGGTCTTCTCAGTGGTCTCTTCCCATCAGGTTTCCCTACTAAAATTCTGTATGCACTTCTCCTGTCCCCGTACGTGCTACATGTCCCACCCATTTCATTCTTTTTGATATGAAAATCCGAATAATGTTTGGTGAGCAGTACAGATCACAAAGTCCACCGTAATGTAGTCTGCTGTGTTTCACTGCAACCTCGTCACTCTTATGGTGACGAAATGTTTGCACCACGCCCAACCCCCAACCTGGAGGACCACCCCTTGTCGGCTGTCCGCGACTGCTTATTCAATGTATTCGCAGCTAACCTCCATATCTGGAGGGCCGTTACTCCATCCGCAACCTGAGGACGCGCCATGCTGTGGTGACGGGCCCCCTTAACAAGGAATTTTACCATGTTAGCTGTGTATTTGTATGTATTTTAAGTTAAATTTTCAGAAAACAGACATTTAACTCAGCGCTTGTGTGTATGAAGAACTTGCAGCTCAGGGGGGCTGTGAAGCTGCTCTGTGTGCCAGACGGGGTAAATGAAATGCTAACTACAGTAAGAAATGAAAGGAAAACAAGTTGTTGTTGTGAGATGTATAAGCAGGTCATGTCATCTCATTTCGCCCGATGAACTTTAAATGTAAATTGCAGTTATTTAATCTTTGATCTGCTTCTCCATTTCGTCCCTCGCGCACGACACGTAAAGGAGTGACGGAGATTAATCGTCAGTTTTTGTATCTTCCCTTTAATCTTGTTAGGAGTTCGAACGGCGTGAAGCTGGAAGTCTGTCTAACCGACGTGAAGTCAATTTAATGAGCACGTTGCACAGCCGTTGTGTCTGTTCTAAAGAGGAGACACGGGCTCTGCGTTTTGTGAGAAACAACTGGTCCAATTCGATTCATAAACAGGTTCAAGAATTCATATATTTATTTCTCTTACAACCATATTTACTTATGAGGGCGATAATATCAAAGATATTTCCTCCCTGGAAGTGTGGGTGGAGAATAGAGTCGAACCCGGTTATAACGGCGTACGTTTACACGACACCTCGTCTATAGCGTCAGATATTCTGTGGTACCAATTATTTCCTCACTGTTAACCATAACATTATACTCCTCGGTTATAACGACACTCGTTTATGACGACACAAAATGACGTTATAACCGAGTTGAACTATTTTTTCTGAAGATTATGTCTTCTCAGAGGTGACACCGTGTAGTTTGGTTGATAAGTACCAGCGTGTGTCATAATTCTGGTGCATCTGCCTTGGAAGGAGAAGGAAACGTTGGTGCTTGTGTACCAATCTGTACGGGGTTACATATCTTCATAGACACCGCCTTGTGACCTTCATATGGAATGTGTGTGAACCGTATAGAGCACCGCCTTCTGTTATACACTCAGGCGACATAGGACACAGCTTTGGCACTCCAAAGTACCTGTTGGTATCCTATTCCTACACGTTATTTCTTTCCCTTCGTGTGGCGCAACAGTCCAAGTCGGGCCCAGCTGCCTCCTTTTTGGAGGTTTCTAGATCACACTCAGGCACACACCACACTCGGTAGGACTCCTCTGGACGAGTGATCAGTCCGTCGCAGAGACCTCTATCTCACAACACACAACACTCAGAAGAGACAAACATCCATGCCCCCGGTGGGATTCGAACCCACGATCCCAGCAAACGCTCGGCCGCAGACCTACGCATTAGACCGCGCGGCCGCTGGGCTCGGCACACGGTACTTAATTCGTGACAATAAGGTGCTTAGAATACGGACGATTCCTTCGCCTTGTGTGCGCGGCAACTTCTCCTCCTTTGCTGTGAGGCAAATAGTCTAATTGTTTTGCTGCAGGCGCATGTGCAAGGTGCCACTGACAAAGACAATGTGACCTTTTAATTCCATATCATTGTATATTATGTACTGGAATATCAGGTTTTGTACATGTTATGGCGTTCCAGGTTATGACACCGTGCCCACTGGTATATTTAACTCGTCAGGAACGCAAGATTAGGTTGGGTGTAAAATGGTGTGAAAAATTCTTAAAAATATTTATTGCAGCGTGTTGATGCCCACGTTAAACCAATTCTCCACACAGTAGCCATGTATATTAAAGCATTTTTCATGTCGTGGGACAAGCTTTTATACACCTTCGTCGAAAAAGGTCGCCGCCGAGCCTGTCAGCCGGTCCTGCACAACGTCTTTGGTCTGCTGGGCACTCCCCAGACTCTTGCCGGTCAAAGAATGTACGTTTAATGCAGAAACTCTGAATTGCCTGTTTTCCCAAATTTTTGCATGAAGATTTCCTTGCAATTTATCCGTGAGTAAAGACGGTCGCCGACTTAGTTCCTCGTCGTTCACATTAGTCTTCCTTCTTTGAACAACCGAGACCGTTTCCTCTCATTCCGTTCGAGCATTGCACTTTCACGGCACACTTAAAAAATCTGCCCGTGTATTTCTACCGGGCGAACATTTTTAAAATTTAAAAATATTATCACCGACCGCCTTTCACAAATAGTGCTTTGCAGTTGAAAATGCGATCGATAGGTTTTATCGAAACGTCTGTAAGTACCACTGAAGGCTGCGTAACATCCCAGAAGAGCGAAAATTTGAATATGCCTTTTAATTTTTCAGGCCTTCTTTTCAGTAGTCATTTTTAAAAATCGTGTTAAAATTGTAAATATTTCTGTGAACTACTCTACGTAATGCGTGATGTTGTATAAATATTTAAGAAGCGTATAAACATTTTATGCATTACGCGTACACAGTGTCACAGTATTTTTCATTGACCTGATACACCCAGCAGTGCTTCGCTTTGCCAGCACGAGGCTGTGTCAAGTAACAAGTGACTTGGTTCGGTCTGCCGCCCGTAAACAAGGATACCTTCACCGGTCTCGACGTAAGGTGAATATATTCTGACAATAGCCAGACCGAGTGCGACATCCTCTGAAGCTATTTGTAGACAGAAACACCGGCTGCTGAGAACGGCGCAGCCATAGCAACGTGCTAAATGCTGTCTGTGGCCAAATGACGCATCTACTGGGTAATCCTATAATGAGCGTTCTTAAAGTAAAGGGCAGGGGGCTTCCCTTTTGTGCAGTCTGCCCGCTGGATCTAAGCTTCGGACAAACGGAGCGCAGGAAGATGTGTCTAGGTAGATGCTAGTGTTAGGTCACTTGTAACCTTGTACAGCAGTGGTTCCCAACCTGAAGTCGCCACCCAAATGAGGGTCGCGGAGATTCGTGAGAGGGTTTTTATGGCGAACTCGATAATTATAAAAAAAAACAAAAATTTGTGTCTAAATTAAACAGCATTATCGAGCAACTGTAATTATTAAATCTCTGTTTATTAACCTTTTAAAGCCTAGCGGTAACTTTACATACGACCAGGTTTAACACTAAAAAATTCTACGTGGTGCCCACATTGCGTTTATGTGTTTTGTACGGATCTCAGAACAAACAGCAACTTTTGCCTTATAAAACATTAAGAGACTGGTTTTTATAACCGAAATGGAGTGTTTACAGCGCGGTACGCACTGAGTCCTTATATAAAACAGATACGCTTCGTCTTTAAAGGGTTAATTTTACAAGATACTGGGACAGTTACTAACACACGTGTTATCTATTTCAATAAAGATTTGTTTCTTGCACGTTTTGTGTATTTAATATTGTCCCAAAAGTATTGGGTTTGTCAACTAACATTAACAATTTAATTTTTTTAATAAGTGGCCATGTTATGTAGTGTTCTGATGATGTTAATATATTGGGCGGAAGCATACATAGTATAAAGAAAAACGCAGAAGATTTAAGTGATTGCTAGTAAGGAGATTGGTCTAGAAGTAAATGCTGAGAAAACTAAGCACATGGTCATGTCTCGAAATCAGAATGCAGGACACAATCACAACATAAAGATAGATAATAAATCTTTTGAAAGGGTGGAAGAATTCAAATATTCGGGAGCAACCCTAACGAATCGAAACTCCATGCATGAAGAAATTAAGAGCAGACTGAAGTCGGGGAATGCTTGCTATCATTCGGTGCAGAATCTCTTGTCTTCCAGGTTGCTATCCAAAAACACAAAGATTAGGTTATACAGAACTGTAGTTTTACGTGTTGTTTTGTATGGGTGTGAAACTTGGTCTCTTACACTGAGGGAAGAACAAAGACTGAGGGTGTTCGAGAATAGGGTGCTGAGGAGGATATTTGGGCCTAAGAGGGACGAGGCGACAGGGGAGTGGAGAAGACTACATAACGAGGAACTTAATGACCTGTACTCATCACCAAATATTATTGGGGTAATAAAATCGAGAAGAATGAGATGGGCGGGGCATGTAGCACTATGGGGGAAAAGCGAGCTGCATACAGGATTTTAATGGGGAGACCTGAGGGAAGGCGACCATTTGGGAGACCCAGCCGTAGCTGGGAGGGTAATATTAAAATTGATCTTCAAGAAGTGGGATGGGGCATGGACTGGAATGAGCTGGCTCAGGATAGGGACAGGTGGCGGGATCTTGTGAATGCGGTAATGAACCTCCGGGTTCCATAAAATGCGGGGCATTTGTTGATTAGCTGAGAAACTGTTAGCTTCTCAAGAAGACCTCTGCTCCATGGAGTTAGTTAGTTAGTTAGTTAGTTAGTTAGTTAGTTAGTTAGTTAGTTAGTTAGTTAGTTAGTTAGTTAGTTAGTTTTGTAGTGTTCAAGAAAAGACGTTAGTATCAATTAATTTACAGTAAATGCCACTGGCTGTTGCCGTTTCCATGTTAGGGTCGCGGGTCACATACCGTTTGCCACTTCAGGGTCACACACATAAAATGTTGGGAACGGCTGGCGCACGAGATCCCAGCGACAAGTTATGGAGACTGTGTCATGTGGATATATGTATGTCTTGGACGGTTTAAGGAGTAGTTACAAGGGACGGGATACTCCAGACGTCCATTCAGGGAGCCATATTATCGCAATACACGAACTGCATAACGACGCCCTCAGACCCGACGCGCGACAGAAACAGTTTGATGCCGTTCGCTCTTTGCTGATTTCTATATTAGTACGGGAAATAAATAGATGTACCGTGTTCTAGGTGCCATGGACAGGGTTGTGTTTGTTTTCTCCTCATACAGAGGCGTTGAACAGTCACAGACATAATGCCGAGTTTCTGGTTCTAAGAGGCTGTGACGGTGTGTGCGAAACGGTCGGGCTGCTGGCATTGTATGCTTCGGCCTGGGTGGGTTAGTGCCGGGTAGTGGAGCCCATAGCTTATACCGTTTGAGCTGCCGAGGTATTTATGGTGACTGCATGAAGTCAGTCCGGTGTTTGCACGACTGGATTGAATCAGTCCGGTGCTGGTGTCTGGACTGAATCAGTCCGTTATTCGTGTAGCTGGACTGAATCAGTCCGTTGTTCGTGTGACTGGACTGAATCAGTCCGGTGTTCGTGTGACTGGACTGAATCAGTCCGTTGTTCGTGTGACTGGACTGAATCAGTCCGGTGTTTGTGTGACTGGACTGAATCAGTCCGTTGTTCGTGTGACTGGACTGAATCAGTCCGTTATTCGTGTGACTGGACTGAATCAGTCCGTTGTTCGTGTGACTGGACTGAATCAGTCCGATGTTTGTGTGACTGGACTGAATCAGTCCGGTGTTTGTGTGACTGGACTGAATCAGTCCGGTGTTTGTGTGACTGGACTGAATCAGTCCGGTGTTCGTGTGACTGGACTGAATCAGTCCGGTGTTTTTGTGGCTGCACCAAATCAGTGCGATGTTTGTTGTGCTGTCCTTGCTTCTGGAAATCACTGACTCGCTCTAACTCGAGCAGTTCATGACCAGATTCGAGCCTCGGTCAGGGCACCAGTCACGGACTACCGCTGTCATGGCTGCGGTTTGCCTCTGCTTTCTCATTTGTTCAGAACAAATTCCGAGACATCGCGACGGCCGATTCCTTTGCAGTCCCTTCCATTTCATCATTCACCTGTCGCTCTACCAGTCGCACGTGCTGAGGCGCCGTAAAGGCATCCACATAAAAGTCGACGAGTTTACTGCAGGCGGAGCGGCATTGGCGGCGAGCTCGTTGGCTGTCCGGCAGCTTGCAGCAAATACCGGAGTAAAGGAACGCGCTTTTTATGTTCCCGAGTGTTGGAGCGATCGGCTGTATCTGGTGGCAGCGTTCCAAATGTTGCTACGAAATGACGTCACAGCCAGCTCAAATGGTGGCGAGCTTTGGAACTGAACGTGCCCTAAGTTACTGAGAGTAACCGAACAACAAACTAAATAAATAAATAAATAAATAAATAAATAAATAAGTAAACAAATAAATTGGTCAAGCATACCATCCTTCTTTTGAAGTTAATTGTCCCGTGGCTAGTCAAAAATTTCCCTGCATTTTGTAGAAACTCAAATTTCGTTTCTCTTCGCAGAAGCTAGCATATTCTCTATATCCTGAGCCAGATCAATCCAGTCAACACCCGCACACGTACGTTCAAAATATGCTTTAACGTTGTCCTCCCATCTATGCCTAGGCCTTCCGAGTTGTCTCTTTCCTTTGGATTTCCCCACCAAAACTCTGTATTAATTTTTCTATTCTCCCATACGTGCCACGTGCTCTGTGCATCTCATCCTTTTGAACTTGATCACCCGAATAATATTTTGTGTGGAGCAGACAGTATAAACCCCCAGTGGCCGCGCGGTCTAAGGCGTGGGCCTTCGGCCGAGCGCTTGCTGGGAATTGCGGGTTCGAATCCCACCGGGGGCATGGATGTCTGTCTCTTGTGAGTGTTGTGTGTTGTCAGGTAGAGGGTCTCTGAGTCGGGCTGATCACTCGTCCAGAGGTGTCCTACCGACTGTGGCGTGTCTAAATGAGTGATCATAGAACCTCAAACAATGAGGAAGCCTGAAACCACAGTAGGGCTGTTCAGCCACAAACAAACATAAAACTGATCAAAAAGTTCCTCGTTATGTAGTCTTCTCCACTCCCCTGTCGCCTCGTCCCCCTTAGGCCCAAATATCTTCCTCAGCACCCTATTCTCGAACACCCTCAGCCTTTGTTCTTCTCTCAACTTTTGAGGCCAAGGTTTACACCCGTACAAAATAACAGGCAAACTTATAGTTTTGTGTATTTTAACCTTTACGTGGATAGGAAACTGGAAGGTACAATATTTGCACTGCTGCCTCAGTTTAATCTCTCTCAGCCGGTTTATAAAATAAACAGTGTGTACAAATAAAGACCTTTACAGCTTGTTTTGCTAGGCGGAACGCTGCAGTAATAGTCATATGTTTCAGTGGAACATTTGTATAAAGGTGAGGTTATCGGTTTAATTACTGTCTGTATTGTGTATATATTTACATGGAATGTTTCACAAATGGACGATCCGTTACGATGTTGTGCTATTCTTGCACTGAGTTCAATAATTTTATACGGGATGTTCGACAGGCCAATCTTTGTGCTTTATGGTGATATGGAATATTTCGTACAGTGAAGTCAGCAGTGCTTAGGGATAGTATCTACCAACTACAGGGTTAATACTGTCACTGAGGGTACAACAGCACTGTTCTTAACCCTTTAAAGACGAAGCGTATCTATTTTATGTAAGGACTCAGTGCGTACCGCGCTGTAAACACTCTCCACTTCGGTTATAAAAACCAATCTCTTAATGTTTTATAAGGCAAAAGTTGCTGTTTGTTCTGAGATCCGTACAAAACACATAAACGCAATGTGGGCACCACGTAGAATTTTTTAATGTTAAACCTGGTCATATGTAAATTTACCGCTAGGCTTTAAAAGGTTAATGCGGGCTTAACAGTGTTATACAGCGTGTCCCACAAACTCATAAAATTCAATTTTGTTTATTATGCTATTTTTTGAAGGCTGTAGAGCATAAAGATCAAAAGTTAAGCCGAATATGATATATATAATTACAAGACCGTCATATAGCCAACAATATATGGTTTTATTATATATAAATTAAAAACAGCTGTTTCTAATTTATATATAATAAAACCATATACTGTTGGCTATCTGACGGTCTTTTAATTATATATATATTGAATTTATGCCAACTGGGACAATGAATGCTAAAATCGAGTATGATGCAATTACAAGACTTATATTATTCGTTCACCAACGCCCGCCCCCCGTTGCCCGCCGTTGCAATAGTGCAACAACCCCTAGTGGGCCAGCGCTTCCTTATTATCGAGGCTTCAGGATCACAATCAGACACACTACATTTGGTAGGACTCCTCTGGACGAGTGATCAGCCCGAAGTAGATACCTCTACCTTACAACAAACAGCACTCACAAGAGACAGACATCTATGCCCCTGGCAGGATTCGAACCTACAATTCCAGCAAGCGAGCAGTCGTAAATCCACGCCTTAGACCGTACGGCCACTGGGATCGGCATAAACAGATATTCCTACATATATACTTGCATACTAGCATAAATTACGAATCGCCAAAGCTTACTTATCTTAGTGACCCATTTACGGGCCGACGCCTCGGGATCAACGTCACACCCCTGCAGATGCGAGATTCTTTTCTTTTTTCCACAGAATTCAGACCTGCTTGGGTGCACACCCAGCCGCCCATGTAATGGGTGTGATGCTAACCACTCAACGCCATCTAGTGTCGAGGCTGAGAGTAATTCGAACAAGACCTTTAAAGCCCAGTGGTTACTTTATGTACCGCCAGGTTTAACATTCAGCAATTCTACGTTCTGCCCACACAGTGTGTTTATGTGTTTTGTGTGGATCTCAGAACAAACAGCGATTATTTCCCTATACAGCATTAACTGACTGGTTTTTATAACCGAGACGGAGTGTGTTTACTGCGCGGTACGGGCTGAGTCTTTAACTATCCCCTGTAAAGCCCAGTGGTTGCTGTATGTACCGCCAGGTTTAACATTCAACAATTCTACGTTCTGCCCACACAGTGTGTTTATGTGTTTTGTGTGGATCTCAGAACAAACAGCGATTATTTCTCTTTACAGCATTAACTGATTGGTTTTTATAACCGAGACAGTGTGTTTACTGCGCGGTACGGACTGGTTCTTTAAATATAACTCAGGTTAGTCTTAGTTTTTACAGTGTTTAGCAAAGAGACAGTGTAACCAATTTCACTTTCGTTTGGTGAGGCCAAACGAAAGTACGCGTTTCGGCTTAATTATCACTGCTCTTTGCCCTTAGCTTATGGAAATGCTTAAAAGAACAGAGCTCTTACAATAACGAGAAAAGTTTGATGAAGTTATGAAAAGATTTCTCTAGTTTTAAATTCATATATAACATTGCCTGCCCAAAAGTTGGTTTATCTATCATCAGATTTACATCAAAAGCATTTCTGCAAACAGCTCCGACTTAATGTTTTGATATCTGAGGTTCTCGTAGCGGTAAAGGACTCAGTGCGTACCGCGCTGTAAACACTCTCCACTTCGGTTATAAAAACAAAACCCTTTATGTTTTATAAGGTAAAAGTTTTTGTTTGTTCTGAGACCCGTACAAAACACATAAACGCAATGTGGGCATCACGTAGAATTTTTTAACCCTTTAAAGACGAAGCGTATCTGTTTTATATAAGGACTCAGTACGTACCGCGCAGTAAACACTCTCCACTTCGGTTATAAAAACCAGTCTCTTAATGTTTTATAAGACAAAAGTTGCTGTTTGTTCTGAGATCCGTACAAAACACATAAACGCAATGTGGGCACCAGGTAGAATTTTTTAATGTTAAACCTGGTGGTATGTAAAGTTACCGCTAGGCTTTTAAAGGTTAAGCTGATGCCTATATATTCAGGGGCAAACAATCTCCAGAAGACAATACAAGCTGACTTCTCACCCTGAGTTCAGCCATGTAAACTGTCTGATAAAGATAAAGCAGTCCCATTACAGGCCTGGACAGGCCCTGAGGGTTCCAGGAGGTTGAGGCTCCCAGATTTCTGGATAATCGGCACATGAAAGTGGTAAGGTTGTCAGCCATACGCACCGGCCGCCTTTACCCCGCAGGAAATATTGCTGGTACTCATTTCTGTTAGAGGCTGAGTCGACCACTGGGCCATAGTGCGGCCGGAAGGATTATGGCAATGAAAAATTTCAATGACACCCTCAGGAATCAAACCCGCGACCTTCCGGTTTGTAGCGCAGTGCATCAACCAACTGCGCCACGTAGGAAATTTTTTAGGATTTTCTATCCAGGTCTTTTATTCATAATTCTTCATTCAATAGTAGTTCGTTTGTGTTCTCCTTAAATCTTTGTTTTAGGTATCCTTTGGCTGATTAATATTTTATGAATTCATTTACTTTTGTTTCTTAAATATTTGTTTAACCCTTTAACCTTTTAAAGCCTAGCGGTAACTTTACATACCGCCAGATTTAACATTAAAAAACTCTACGTGGTGCCCACATGGCGTTTATGTGTTTTGTACGGATGTCAGAACAAACAGCAACTTTTGCCTTATAAAACATTAAGATACTGGTTTTTATAACCGAAGTGGAGAGTGTTTACAGCGCGGTACGCTCTGAGTCCTTATATAAAACAGATACGCTTCGTCTTTAAAGGGTTAAAGACGAAGCGTATCTGTTTTATATAAGGACTCAGTGCGTACCGCGCTGTAAACACTCTCCACTTCGGTTATAAAAACCAATCTCTTAATGTTTTGTAAGGCAAAAGTTGCTATTTGTTCTGAGATCCGTACAAAACACATAAACGCAATATGGGCACCACGTCGAATTCTTTAATGTTAAACCTTGTTGTATGTAAAGTTACCGCTAGGCTTTAAAAGGTTAATTTATTTTTCGAACGACTAATTTATTTATGAATGTATTTTTACTTAGTGAATCTTCTATCACTCATCAGTAATTGGCTCATTTATCCTTCACCATTTATATATATATGCTTGTAGTACGGTCGTTCGTCCACTTGTCGCTTGTTTAGTTACTTATCTAATTAACTTCAGGTTAAAACTCTAAATTACTTGCAACTGGAAAAGAACCTGTGAAGAAGCCAAAGAACCTTGCTGTAGCGGTATTCTAGTTTCGTACCAAGAGGACCTGAGTGACGGTCCTTTCCACCCGACTTAAATTCTGAATGGGTGGAGCCCACCCACCAACCGCCATAGTGCAAAGACTCAGTTACGTCATTCCTGTTAGCTATCTGCTACATGTTTGGGCCGCCACCGAACCTTCCTACGGAGAACTTTGCAGTAGAGTAATAGAGACTAGAGAGTACTTACATACCGCGTACTGCTCTAAAATAATGATATTTGAATGAATTTTAATAAAGCCCTTTCAGGGGTGCACAAATTCCGGCTGCGAAGTCAACTGGACGACCGGTGGTGTCTACAGTTTGTGGGTTCGCAGTGTGGAACTTGCTTTATGTCACCCGTGTGGTGCCCGTATTTTTTATATGGCTACTGAATTTTTGAAAAAATTTTGATCCCGTGATTCCGAATAAATTTTTACATGTTGTACCTTTTTTTTTACATAGAACTTTTTTTGTGGTGAAGGGCCCCGCAGCAGACGCTACGGACGCACCGCAGCCTTGAGGCTTATTGTGCAACCCTGTGATGAAGGTGACAATGATGATGATTATTTTTTGTCCTTTTCCTAGTAATGGAGCACCGGTGGAATGAAATTGACAGAGGAGAACCGAAGTACTCGGAGAAAAACCTGTCCCAGTGCCACTTTGTCCACCACAAATCCCACATGGACTGGCCCGGAATCGAACCCGGGCCTCCGCGGTGGGAGGCCGGCGACTAACCGCCTGAGCCATGGCACGGTCGTACATAGAACGTTTACTGCACGTGGAATACAAAATTAAGTACCCAAATTATGCTTGTATGTGTGAGGCCTTATTTCATCTGAACGTAAGTAAGATTAGTACCAACAAATTGCACTTGTCCGTGAATAGAGGACCACTGCTACGTGTTTCGGCTGTTATTTATAGCCTTCTTTATGGCTCATCGATATAAACTAAAAGACATACCGCGTTAGTACACAGCTTTGTCAAATTGTACCTGGTAGGATGCCATGTGATTACAGCAATCTATTTTAAAGTTACTTTAAAATTATGTTAAAACTTTTACGTATATAATTTATTTACATAGTTGCACGAAATATCGAAAACATTAAATATTTGATAATTTACACGTATGTGTAATAACTTTATAGACGGCTATTAGCTTTTTCAGTGTACTCCCTGAGGGTTGTCGGTCATGAGGGAAATTTCGTAGTCCTTCCCTCTTCTACCTACTTGTTCACAGCAGGTGTCGCGGTTGTTTATTTTCACTTGATCACACTCAGACACACACCACAGTTGGTAGTACTCCTCTGGACGAGGGATCGGCCAGTCGCAGAGACCTCTACCTGACAACACAAACACTGTACAAGAGATAAAAATCATTGCCTCCGGTGGGATTCGAACCCACGATCCCAGCAAGCGCTCGGCCGCAGACCTACGCCTTAGACCGCGCGGCCACTGGGATCGGCCGTGAAGGAGATATATAGGAAATAAATAAAAGAATGATGCAACAGTATTTGTGTATGTGGTGGTTGTTTGGTGGAGTAAATCTATAGGAGTACGTGGTTAAATGAGAAAAAACTCAAATGGAGCATGTCTGTGTGCACAGAGGTCATGTGCTGAGACAGTGCATTTAGCTGCACAGCATAGTAACAGCCTGTTTCGGAAGTTAAGATGCGCATCTTTGTATAGTTCGGACGTTAGATTTCTTTGTTTTTTGTAGCTTCTTTACCACGCAATATGTAGAGTGGAATGTAAGAGTGATTAGTAAACAACTAATTTACAAAATTAGGAATGAACAGCTTTATAATTATTGAACTCCACAGAATAGAGTATTTCGTGAAAAGCTGATAGACGCTAATCTACTAAAGATATTCTCCACGTTTTAAAGATTTATTTCCGTTTTTATAACAGGCCGCCATTTCACCATATCCTGAGCTAGACGAGACGACGTCCAGGCCGACGAAAACGTGTTAATATCCACCTTAATATTTTCCTCCAAAACTGAATTTATTTTGGCGTTTTTTTGAAAACTTTGTGCGTATTTCTTGTATATTTAAATGCCAGAGGCCCTTCTTGATTTTATCGTCCTACTAATAAAAATGACAGGATGCACTGACGACCCTAGGGAATTTGCTTTCTGAGTGGTTGGCAACACCTGGGGATAAATATATAAGTAGAGATTTTTGTTCATTTTAAGTTGCTGTTAATCACTTAAAGTATGTGGTGTAGAATGGCAGGATGACTGATGAATTTGAAGGAATTTGGAAGGAGCTGTTTGTAGCTTAATCGAGGTTCCCTGGAGGGGCTGGATAAAACCGGAAAATCCCATTCACCATAGACAGTGGTAAGGTCGCAGCCCAGGGCCTTGCCACTAAAGCACTCTGGTCGTACCTTAACACTTTAATTGCATAACTAATGTACTAAGACCAACTGACTTTTTAGAATCGTGTTTCTACTGGTGTACCTTATCGATAAAGATAACAGACTCCATGGAGCAGAGGCCTTCTTGAGAAGCTAACAGTTTCTCAGCTAGTCAAGAAATTCCCCGCATTTTATGGAACCCGGATGTTCATTACCGCATTCACAAGAGCCCGCCACCTGTCCCTATCCTGAGCCAGCCGAATCCAGTCCATGCCCCCATCCGACTTCTTGAGGATCCATTTTAATATTATCTTCCTATCTACGCCTGGGTCTCCCAAATGGTCGCCTTCCCTCAAGTCTCCCCACCAAAATCCTGTATGCACCTCTCTTTTCCCCCATACGTGCTACATGCCCCGCCCATCTCATTCTCGAGTTGATTACCCGAATAATATTTGTTGATGAGTAAATGTCATTAAGTTCTCGATAAAGATAATATTTGTAAAAAAAAGACTTATGTAACAAGAAATTTAAGACTGTCGCAGCCCCACGCACTGCAGCGCGCACTGTATACAACAAACCAGTTTCCACCCGCGGGCAGTGGTTGGCCCCTGGCTCGTAGTTTACCCGCTCATCCCATATTCCCAACGCTTGGCCGACTCGACTCGTTTCCCAATCCACGCAACGCAGCGGAGCGAGTGTCAGATGTCTTGCCGGCGAGCTGTGCGCACGGCTGTCTGATTATTGACTGCTACGGATCACTCTGCATGGAGATCGGTGGATTTTGTTTCTGTCACGTTGCCACAGGAGGATTTGTTATTGGGTGTGAGATATATGTTGGTACAGGAAACAGTTCGGCTGAAAGATGGTATTTTGTTGATGTGATGTTGGTATTATGTGAGGTACATGAACTCAGCCAGCTTGTTTCCTAAACAGTAATGGCGGGATAACGGTCACGACATTTGTAACTATTAACAGAGAGAATGTTTTGCGAAACTTTGACGTAGTTATGGTTAAAGTTTTATTATGCCATTAAAATACGACGTTCTAAGACCACGACGTTTCGGCCTCTGATGCCGTCCTCACGTAAAAAAGAGGATACCACTTAGCTGGGCCTATTATGTGATTCTACTCGCCATCTACTGCTGAAGAATGGCTTTTATGGATTTCCACGTATTTCCCGAAAGAGTGGAGGAAACGGCAGAACACTTGTGAGTGGCCCCACCAATATCAAGGGCTGTCGTCATTACAGTAGGTGGTAGTCCATGTATTTCCCGCAGGATAGCGGAATGTGTTTATTTGATGTACCGTATTGTTTAAGTTAAAGAGGAATGACATTTATTGCCACCTGACTGTTGATATTAGCTGACAGAAAGTCATGCACTAGACTGTGCGGTGTTGACACTGTGTCTTACCTTTTGTAATTTTGTTTTTGGGCGTGAAGGAACAAAGACCCGTTTGGAGAATGGATATATGAAATAGTATTTAATAAATGTCAAAATGGGAGTTTAGTGTGATTGCAATTGGCCCACAATACGTTATTAAGTTTTGCAATGTTTATTCCAGCAACTGCACAACACTTAGACAAAAATGTGTACAATCATATAGCAAGCCTGCTACATGTTTCGGCCTCTTTTGGTCATCTTAAGTGAGGCATTCGACAAATAAAGACGCAAAATTGGCTATTTATGACATGGATGTACAATTGTAGAGTTAACAGACAGACGTTAAGATTTGAATAAAAATGATTAAAAAATACAGTTTTAAACAATCAGAAGACACAGGGAACATCGGTGAAGACGACTGTGACATTCTATGATAGATGCTTGTTTATATTCGACTTTTAAATTTGTTGATACACGTACATGCAAGCTGCACCATACTTTTTAATAAATGTTATACAATTTTAACTTATGTTCTTTTAACCTTAAAACTTTGTAACTATGACACAATTATCCAGTGTTGCTTTTTTCTTTTCCTTTGTCCAATACCTCACTGAAGATGGCCGAAAAAGGCCGAAACATGTTGGAGGCTTGCTATATGGTTGTATGTTTTTGTATCTAACTGTTGTGCAATTACTGGAATAAACATTTTATAATTAATTATCTTGCTGCACGGAATATGGATAATATTAAAGTATTAAATTTTTTGTATTACGTCACGTACGATGACAAACTCAGGGAAAATGGGATGGTAAGGTCACGTAGCACGCACAGGGTTAATGGGAAATGATTACAAAATTCTTGTCAGGATATCTGCATGCAAGACATCAATTGAGAGGCCTGGGTAAGTAAAGAGGGTGAATAATAATATAGAATTTTTCCTTAGAGAATAGCGTGTAACTGTGTGCTGGATTAAACTGGCTCAGGACAGGGAATAATGGCGGGATATTCACATCACAGTAGTAAAGTTTTCTGAAAAGGGCTGCACTCTATGGAATTAGTTACGTTGAGATGTTACTTAGAGTCAGACTCCAAGCGCTCTTTTGAAATATTCATTTCTATATTTTAAAGCATAAAAAGATTGTAATTATGGCTGTCAAAATATAAAACCCGCCACATAAATTGCGAATATATGTACTGTACCAGGACGCTATATCTCTTTCTCTTCCATATAGTTTACAAGATCTAGAGGCGGTGGTAAGAGACGGTGAAGAGTGTGCTCAGAAATGCGACGCGACGCTAACCCGAGTAGCAGTTCTAAAAGCTACTTCTCGTTTCGTTTTCACGAACCGCAGAGGTAATCTTACATAATGCACTTCCACGAGCACTTATCCTAAGTACATAGTTCCTCCCGAGAGAGGGCTCGTCGATCGACTGTTTGAACAAATGAAATGCCTGCGGAATACATGCAATTCCTCTTCTATTTGCTGATCGCTGGGGATGTTCCGCTTACTGCGAGTGGGTAGCCGAATGTTTATAGCTTCATGTCTCACGCCCATCCAGATAATATGTAATAATTCAGTCTTCACTTCGCACTAAGCGCGATTCATTTCCATCACAGAAGCTAATACACTGATGGCGTTCACGGACATAACCGCGATTTTATAAGCGTCTTAACTAACACGTAAGTACAATTTGTGGACGCAACACAGCGCCCTGTTTAGCATTACAGCAGTTTCTTTAAGCAGCGTTTAGTTTAGGAACATTTATTATATCGTGAGTCTGTATAGCGACTTGATACAGGCTGGAAGGTCCAAGGATCGAATCCCGGTAGGGGCGAAATTTTCTGCACTCGTCCAGACTGGCCCTGGGGCCCACCCAAACTACTGTACGATGGATATCGGGTCATTTCCGGGGTAAAACTGCCGGGGGCGTGGCGTTGACAACCCAGCCCCATCTAGCGCCGAGGTTAAAGAAAGAGTAAAACTACGCCTCTACTCCCCGTCTGTGCTTCCATGGCTGGTTGTAGGGTAAACCTTACCTTTACCTCTCTACTTGTTACACGTTTACGCTTCCTCTGACTTGGACCGTGCCATGGCTGAGGCGGTTAGTCGCCGGCCTCTCACCGCGGAAACCTGAGTTCGATCCCGGGTCAGTCCATGTTGGGTTTATGGTGGACAAAATGGCGCTGGGACAGGTTTTTCCGCTAGTACTTCGGTTTTCCCCTGTTAATTTCATTCCATCGGTGCTCCATTACATGGAAAAACGGGACCGCGGTGGCGCAGTTGGTTGAGGCAATGCGCTACAAACCGGAAGGTTGCGGGTTCGATTCCCGATGGTGTAATCCTTTCGGCCGCCCTGGTGTCGACTGAACCTCTAACAGAAATGAGTACCAGGGATATTTCCTGGGGTAACGGCGGCCGGCCCGTAGGTCTGACAACTTTACCATCTTCAAGTGCCGATTGTGTAGAAATGTGGGACCTCAACCTCCTGGAACCCTCTGGGCCTGTCCAGGCCTGTAATGGGACTGCTTCAGCTTTATACCGTGTCCAGCTTCTGCCCTGAATGTGGAGCCAGCAGGTTTGTTCGAAATGTCGGTACCGTCTACCAGATAGCATAGTGCGTCGCTGAGGTTTTTTGTTTGCATTCGGGAGATGCGTTGTTTATACCTTGGATGAGTCATCAGTGTTTTCGATGTATTCCTCAGGCACACTAGGCTATTTGAAGTTATTACGTCACTTGGCTTGTAATTGCTTCGTTCCAAATACAGTAGAGCTCGGTTATAACGTCATGAAGGTGACTGGGTACTTTATGTCGTTATAAACAAGTGTTTTTATAACCGAGGAGTAGAATGTTACGGTTAACAGTGAGGAATTAGTTGGTACCACAAAAATCTGACGTTATAGACGAGGTGTCGCATGAACCGATGTCGTTATAACCGGGTTCGACTTGCTTTCCAACGTAACTCATCCTGTAGATTGTTACTGGGACGAAGTAACTAATCAAATAACTAAAAGGACCCGACACTTTTTTGAGAAACTACTAGTTCCTCAGCTAGCCAATAAATTTCCCTTATTTTATGGAATCAAATGTTCATTATCGTCTTCACAACAGCCCTACACTTTTCCTTATCTTGAACCAGACTTATAAGAATCCCGACTCCCCACTCCCTTCCATTCTATTCCTCTTAAATCCGTCTAAAATCTATAGCTTCCTAGTGGTCTCCTTCTTTCAGGTTTCCGCACCAAAACTCTGTATGCAATTTTTTTCTGTTCTCCATACGTGCCACATGAAACTCCCATCTCATCCTCCTTGCTACTGGCATTATGATAACAAAGACAGCAAATGATATGGCGTGGCGTTTTCGAACCAGACTCCTTTGTAGACACCCCGTGGGTGTTGGGGTAGGCGGGAGAACAGTTCAAAGAGCTGTGTCGTCAACAGACGGACAGACGGACAGCTTCTTGCTGCCACCCTAAAGTTTGCGGTGGAGAGCGCCAGTTAATTAAAGGCGGCTGTTAATCTTCACCGCGACATTTCCGTTAATTCCCACAGCAGCACTAATAGTCCTACGAAACGGGAAATTAGCGGGTGGCCATACAAGTAACGCCTCTGGCGGCCTAACTGCGTGATACTTTTAAATACGCGCATGCGCCGGAGTAACTGAATTCTGTGCCAATCAGAAGGACGTCAGCTGTACTGGTGCAGGTTTTACAGGTTCGACGGTTTCTGTGTGTGTCACAGGTTTAAGGAAAGAATGCAGAACCCGAGAGGGTTGTATAAGTAAAAAGTGACGCCGACGCCTAAACCGACGCCGATTCCGACATGAACATGACATTTTACGAGGGCAATAACAAATAACTGCCACGTTTGCATGGCAGCATGACATGTGGAAACTAAGGATACTGTATTGAATTTAATGACTTTTGATCAGACAAAAACCTGACAAATTTTGCACAGAGATGCACGAAAAATAAAACAAATTACACCCTTCTTATCCCGCCGTGAAACCCATTGCAGTGTTACTTATTCATCTTCGTTATTTGTCATTCAGATATGGGAACGTTTGTCATAAACTTTCAAATTTGGTTATGTAGAAAAACTAAAAATTTGTTCGCCCTTTTCATACACAAATTTGGCCTGTATATAGATAGGGTTTTACCTCCAATTCACTTTTCATCATTGCAGATACTGTCCCCTAACTAACTAACTAACTAACTAACTAACTAACTAACTGACTGACTGACTGACTGACTGACTGACCAACTAACCCGCTCACTCACTGGCTAACTAACTGACTGACTGACTCACTAACTAACTCGCTCACTCACTCACTAACTCACTAACCAACCAACTAACTGACTAACTCGCTCACTCACTGGCTAACTAACTTTCTAACTCACTAACTAACTAACTAACTAACTAACTAACTAACTAACTCGCTCACTCACTCACTAACTAACTCACTCACTCACCAACCAACTAACTAACTAACTAACTTTCTAACTCACTCGCTGACTCACTGACTGACTAACTAACTCGCTCACTCACTGACTAACTAACGAACGAACGAACGAACTCACTAACTCACTAACTAACTAACTAACTAACTAACTCCATTGAGCAGAGGCCTTCTTGAGAAGCTGACAGTTTCTCAGCTAGTCAAGAAATTCCCCGCATTTTATGGAACCTGGAGGTTCGTTACCGCATTCACAACAGCCCGCCATCTGTCCCTATCCTGAGCCAGCTTAATCCAGTCCATGTCCCATCCCACTTCTTGAAGACCCATTGTAATATTATCATCCTGGCCCCTACGTAGTAATTTATTAGTGAAAGGAAACATGGCGTATGGCGTATATTTCTTTTCCTTTCCTAGTGTCAGTCTGCTTGTTTACAAGTGAATTGTGTCTTGCAGTAGGCCTGTGACTTTGTTTTGTTAGACGTAGCAAACAGGTCTTAATTCACTTTCATTTTTTAATTTTATTTTACGCGAAAATCTGATTCTTCTCAATCAGTTTGTTTTTCCAATGGCGCAACAGCCCCCAGTGGGGCCAGGGCCTCCTCATTATCGAGGCTTCACTATCGCGCGCACACACACACCACACTCGGTAGGACTCCTCTGGACGAGTGATCAGCCCGACGCAGAGACCTCTACCTGACAACACACACCAAACGCAAAAGACAGACATCTATGCCTCCGGCGGGATTCGAACCCGCAATCCCAACATGCGAGAGGCCGCAGACCCACGCCTTAGACTGCGCGGCCACCGGGGTCGGCCTTCTAAATCAATGGTCTTTTTATTTCGCAGAACTCCATGACCAGGAAAATAAAATTAACCCTTTAAGGACGAAACGTAATCTGCTTTATATAAAGACTGTGCGTACCGCGCAGTAAACACTTTCAACCTCGGTTATAAAAAACGAATGAGTTGCTGATGTTTATGGTAAAAGTTGCTATTTGTTCCGAGATATGTACAAAATACATAAACGCGATTTGAGCACCACGTAGAATTTTTTAATGTTAAACCTGGTGGTACGTAAAGTTACCGCTAGGCTTTAAAAGGTTAAGCAGGGGACTGCTAAGTCCCAGAGCAACGTGCAGTCGTTCCAGACCGAACGTGTTCATATTTCTGCGTTTATTGGCTAGACTGCCCATTTCCGGATATTGGTTCCTACCCTACAAGACACTGTTTCCATCTCCTTTATAATCACTAGGGGGTAGGTGCAATTACTTTACACCCTTCATATATACCGGGCGTGCCAAAAAAATGTATACGGCATGCGCAGCGATACACGTGGACACTTTGGTCAACGTTGCTTAAGCAGCAGTTCGCCGTAATCAGAAGTGTCTAGACGCTGATGGTAGCCACTTTCAGCACCTCTTGTAATTGCAGAAGTCAAACGTGACTTCTGTTCATCTTTTGTTATCTGTATATATTGAGTATTACAATTTTAATACAGTTTTTTCCTTTCTTAAAATGTGTATGTATTTTTTGGCACCCTCTGTATATAGGGGTATATATATATATATATATAAAGATTTAAAATTTTTATATGAAGCTTCTGGTATAATATCTTATTGTTGTTGAAGCTGCACATAAGTTTTTAAATCTTTTATATATATATATGTATATAAAGCAAAATCGAACTCGGTTATAACGTCATGAAAGCGACTGAATATTTTGTGTCTTTATAAACGAGTGTTGTTGTAACCGAGGAGTATAATGTTACGGTTAACAGTGAGGAATTAATTGGTGCCATAGAATATCTGACGTTATAGACAAGGTGTCGCATAAACCGATGTCGTTTTAACCGAGTTCCGCTGTATATATTTGTTATGTAACATGCTTGTTGGAAATTTGAGATCTAAAATCACTAATTGCAGCTGTATGTATTCCCTCGTTTTACGTTCTTCGTGTGCAGCCTGATTATGGCTACATAGCCAGCCGAAACATGTAGCTGCTCTTATTTTTAATTTGTAAGTGTGAAGTTGTGGCTGGGCGGAACATATGTAGGTCATTCTTGTCATACTCTGCAGACAGCGGGGATGAATCGCCTTTAGATATCAGTCAGTTAATGCTGTATAGGGAAATGATCGCTGCTTGTTCTGAGATCCACACAAAACACATAAACACACTGTGTGGGCAGAAAGTAGAATTGTTGAATGTTAAACCTGGCGGTACATATAGTGACCACTGCGTCCTGAAGCGCAAAACAGTGTGAGAGATTCCACACAGTATCGGAAGACGAGAAACCAGATAGAGTTCCACTAATGGGCTCGGCTAGTAATTAATGTAAATGCGCAGTACTCGTGTCTCGTCCTTTCCGATGTAGTTTTAATTATCTCTTAATACTGTTCATTAAAACACTGCTTGTTTGACAACTGACACGAATTAACTGGATAAAGAAAATTGTGTGTAAACAACCCGAGAGTTTGCGCGTCCTAAATGAAGACATGTTTCAAATGACGTAATGAAGTCTTTACCTTGGTGTTGTGTTTTCTTGTGTACTGCCTGCAGGAAATGTTTAAAATAAATTCGTAATGACAAACTAATGAAAGGTTACTTTTATCCTATGGTTATGACGCCGTGTAGACTGGTAGAGTGGTATCGTCTTTTCGGAGAAAGCTTCTCTCTTCATTTCAGAGTTGCAGTTGGTTGAGGCACTGCGCTACAAGCCGGAAGGTCGCGGGTTCGATTCCCAATTATGTCACTGTCCTTTTCCTAGTAATGAAGCACCGGTGGAATGAAATTGACAGGGGAAAACCGAAGACCTCGGGGAAAAACCTGTCCCAGTGCCACTTCATCCACACAAATCCCACACAGACTGACCCGGGATCGAACCCGGGCCTCCGCGGTGGGAGGCCGGCGGCTAACCGCCTGAGCCACGGCACGGCCCTTTCCCAGTGGTGTCATTGGAATTTTTCATTGACTTATTCCTTCCGGCCGCACTGCGGTCCTGCGGTCGACTCAGCCTGTAACGGTAAAGACGTGGTACTGAGACAGGTTTTTCTCCCAGTACTTCGGTTTTCTGCTTTCAGTATCATTCCACTATTGCTCCATATTCATCGCTTTCTCAGCGCTTCACAGACAGAGAAACAGACGAATCATGGGAACTTTTGAATATAAATGCTGTTTCGGAAATCGCAAATAATTGGACCGAAATTTGTTTTGTTCTTTTTTCTTTTGTTTAAAGACAGAGTTTACAGTTTAAGTATTAGTAAAAACTTGGAAAAATAAAATTAACAGAAGTATATTCAGTATTTACGTATAAAATTGCAGTAAAATACAAAATTTTTCCACCCAAACACACACTTTGTCTGACGGAACACACTCTACAGGGCGTTCCGTTATAAAATGTACGTCGTATTCCGAACTAAATGGGACTATATTCACATAGTCGGATTGGAGAAATTGAGGTAGATATTTGAATGCAAAAATTTATACTTTGCAATTTTGTATGTAAATATTGAACACACTTCTTTGAATTTAAGTTTTCCAAGTTTTCACTGATACGCTGCGTGTTTGGCCTGCTGCTGTGTTTCTTACACGCGCTAGTTGCATTGCCTTGTGATGATATATAGCAGTGTTTGATGCGTCTCTTTTATGTGTTATCTCCCTGATGATGGCCCAGAAAGGGCCGAAACATGTAGGAGATTATAATATATGTAATTGTACTATAGAAAACTACATGTAAGTGCCTCATTTATAAAACTAGCGCGTTCACATACAGTATGCATAACGATATAGTCCTGTGTTTACTGCTACATGTTTCGCCGGAACTCTGCCATCTTCAGGGAGTCTATACACCAATGTTTAAAGCTCACTAAGTATAATACGTTACAATATTTATATGTATTATATTATAGTGATTTCTGAAGCTAAATTAGAAATTGTAAACTCTCGTAAAATATGGTGACATTTTTTAATTTAGCTGCAGAAATACCTGCGATATAATATGTATTACCACTGTAATGTGTTATGCTTTAGTGAGATTTACATATTGGTCTGTACACTCCCTGAAGATGGAAGAGTTCCACCGGAACATGAAGGGGCAAACAAATACATTTATTGTTATATATATTAGATTCAGAAGATCCCAGTGGCCGCGCGGTCTAAGGCGTAGGTCTGCGGCCGAGCGCTTGCTGGAATCGTGGGTTCGAATCCCACCGGGGGCATGGATTTTTTTCTCTTGTACAGTGTTTGTGTTGTCAGGTAGAGGTCTCTGCGACGGGCCGATCCCTCGTCTAGAGGAGTCCTACCGACTGTGGTGTGACCAAGTGAAAATAAACATCCTCGACACCTGATGTGAACAAGTAGGTAGAAGAGGGAAGGACTATGAAAGGAAGGAAGGAAGGAAGAAAGAAAGAAAGAAAGAAAGAGAAAGAAAGAAAGAAAGAAAGAAAGAGAAAGAAAGAAAGAAAGAAAGAGAAAGAAAGAGAAAGAAAGAGAAAGAAAGAAAGAAAGAGAAAGAAAGAAAGAAAGAAAGAAAGAAAGAAAGAAAGAAAGAAAGAAAGAGAAAGAAAGAGAAAGAAAGAAAGAAAGAGAAAGAAAGAGAAAGAAAGAAAGAGAAAGAAAGAAAGAAAGAGAAAGAAAGAAAGAGAAAGAAAGAAAGAAAGAAAGAAAGAGAAAGAAAGAAAGAAAGGGAAAGAAAGAAAGAAAGAGAAAGAAAGAAAGAAAGAAAGAAAGACCTTTCCACTGTTTATAGTGATATCTGTAGTGAGATTTTGTTTGCTGTACTGGACCTGTACCCGCAGTAGATTGATGTCGAGTGTAATGGGGTGTCCTACTCGGAGCAGCGTGCAGGCATTGCCACTGTATGCCCTGCTCTCCATTGGAGTCCAAGCTTCCACTGACATTATACGTACAAAGCACCGCGTTCAATGCAATTTGTCCGCGACTAAAACCGGAGCGCTGCTTTAGGAAGCACATTACCCGCTCTAATTCAAAACAGCGGACTTTTAATTTGAAGCTTAGACTGGACTGCCTCTCGTCCGACGTTGCTACCCATTGTATCCCCTTTCTATGGCACGGCAAACGCTTGTGTGTTGGAATTTATGATAAGATTGTATAGGGGGTAGGATGCAGGGTGGAAGGTCGGGGTATGACGGTTCGATGGCCAGATTTGTCCCTTATCCACGACTTTCAGACCGGCTGTGCACCCCACACCCTACCCTGGGTACGGGGATAACGAGGCCGGAGTGTGAGGCTGACCAGCACCTCACTTGTTTCCATGGGTGGAGTTACCTTAAACTAGTTGTAAAAGGTAAAGCAGTCCCATTACAGGCCCGGACAGGCCCTAAGGGCTCCAGGAGGCTGAGGCTCCCAGATTTCAAGGCAGTCGGCACATGATGGTGGTAAGGTTGTCAGCCCTACGCACCGACCGCCTTTACCCCCCAGGAAATATGCCTGGTACTCATTTCTGTTAGAGGCTGAGTCAACCCCAGGCCCATAGTGCGGCCGGAAGGATTATGTCAATGAAAAATTCCAGTGGCACAATCGGGAATCGAACCCGCGACCTTCCGGCTTGTAGCGCACGTACAAATTTTTAATCAACAAGTACCAAAACATCTTAATAAACATTAAAAACTGTACTTGCTAAGACTTGATGCTGGGTAATTTCTTTCGGATACGAACGGGTAATAAGCAACGTGTAAATAAGAAACAAAACGTCGAGTCCGATAGTACTGCGTGAAGTGGAGGCCAAGGGAAGTACATAATATATGTTAGGCTCTCTTGGCATCCGCGTGAGGCAGCGCTGTCAATTCTTAACGCTAGCTATTTTTGTTAAAACAATCTTCTGAGAAGGAATTACTAAACACAAAGAGCATTGCCATCAATGTCGCATCGTAAGCTTTCTAAAAATGTCTGTCTTGAAAAGACGCGTTCGGTACTTCAGTAGATCATGATGTGACAAACAGACGTTACCGTATTAACCTTTTAAAGCCTAGCGGTAACTTTACATACGACCAGGTTTAACATTAAAAAATTCTACGTGGTGCCCACATTGCGTTTATGTGTTTTGTACGGATCTCAGAACAAACAGCAACTTTTGCCTTATAAAACATTAAGAGACTGGTTTTTATAACCTAGGTGGGAGAGTGTTTACAGCGCGGTACGCACTGAGTCCTTACATAAAACAGATACGCTTCGTCTTTAAGGGTATATATATATGTATGTATAGTGCTCCATATATCTTATGATAGTGATAAATATTTGGCTTGGACTTTCAGGGATTTTTTTGAGATATTGATAGTGAACTGCCAAGGAATCCAGTACTTTTAAGGGCCACGTACAGTACATCGCCCTGTTCTCAAAATCCCACCATTAGGTTTCATCATGAGATAGTATAATCGAAACACTTTTGCATATTATTTGCTTAAGGTCCATTTTAATATTATCCTGCCATCCACGTATAGGTTGTGCAAATGGTGTTTCTTTACGGTGTTAAAGGTCAGATTTCCCTAAGAACGTCTCATCTCCGTCGTCGTCCTGCGTGTTTTGTCCGTCTTATACACGTGGAATTAATTGGTCATTAGTGCAGAAGTAAAATGCAGGTAGGCTTTGCCCGCTGCACGCCATTAAGGTGCGTGGCGAGGTGAGGGGTATAGCTACAGTCGCTCTTAACCTCGGCTGTGAATAGAAATGAGTGGTAAGCTTCACTCTCCGTCTGCCTTAACCCCTAGAAATTGTTCTTATTTCCTTGTAAATTATGAGGCTTGCCATTTTGTATATATTTCTTTTTTCACTTTCTCCATAACTACGCTGGTTCAGTCGGTAACAATTCTGAATTTTATTCTGGAGCTGCCGGTTCGTATCTCTGCCGGTACACTGTATAGTGTGCATGTGATTTGCAGTGCTTTCTTCAGGAGCTCCAGGAAAGTTGTGAAATAATGTTTTAAATAGGCCACGGTCGCTCCCTTCGCATTCATTGTAGTTCTTCTTCCCTCGCCGCGGCAGCCCCCAGTGGGGCCAGGGCCCCCCTCATTATCCAGGCTTCACTACCACACTGAGACACACACTACACTCGGTAGGACTCCTCTGGGCCAGCGATCAGCCCGACGCATAGACCTCTACGTGACAACACTCACAAGAGACAAAAATCCATGCCCCCGGTGGGATTCGAACCCCCCTATCCCAGCAAGCGAACAGCAGCAGACCAACGCCTTAGACCGCGCGGCCACTGGGGCCGGTGTTCAGAGTGATACTGTGGGGTTATTGGAAACCTTAATAAACGTTTAGCGTGTGCAACTGTGTAAAACCCCATAAAATCGGAGTATGAAGAGCTACCTAGAAATTTTTTGATTCCATGTTAACCTTTTAAAGCCTAGCGGTAACTTTACGTACCGCCAGGTCTAACATTAAAAAATTCTACGTGGTGCCCACATTGCGTTTATGTGTTTTGTGTGGATCTCAGAACAAACAGCAACTTTTGCCTTATAAAACATTAAGAGACTGGTTTTTATAACCGAAGTGGAGAGTGTTTACAGCGCGGTACGCACTGAGTCCTTATATAAAACAGATACGCTTCGTCTTTAAAGGGTTAATCTTTTAAAGCCTAGCGGTAACTTTACGTACCGCCAGGTCTAACATTAAAAAATTCTACGTGGTGCCCACATAGCGTTTATGTGTTTTATACGGATCTCAGAACAAACAGCAACTTTTGCCTTATAAAACATTAAGAGATTGGTTTTTGTAACCGAAGTGGAGAGTGTTTACAGCGCGGTACGCACTGAGTCCTTATATAAAACAGATACGCTTCGTCTTTAAAGGGTTAAAAAATTCTGCGTGGTGCCCACATTGCGTTTATGTGTTTTGTACGGATCTCAGAACAAACAGCAACTTTTGCCTTATAAAACATTAAGAGATTGGTTTTTATAACCGAAGTGGAGAGTGTTTACGGCGCGGTACGCACTGAGTCCTTATATAAAACAGACACGCTTCGTCTTTAAAGGGTTAATTATTTCTTTGGCATGACTCGGTTGTCAGGCCCTCGTCAGTAATTCCAATTACGAAACTTCCAGACTGTCTTGTCACACTGTCTCATGAGACCCAAGACACCACCTGACGCACCTAGCAAGCTTTCTCACGTACCAGTGCACGGTATTCAGGCCTGCATTGTGTGTCTCATTCTTATGTATGGGGAAGACATCGCAGGGGTCCCCATGGAAATAGCACACGTCAGATCCCTCTGGATCGTGTGTAAAGTTCCACAAACCGATACGTGAATGTTTGAAATTCACCAGACGCGTAGTATTGGACAGGTGGCGAACCGAAAAGAGAATGTGTCGGAACTCATACGTAACTTCCGGAAGTATTCCGTGAAACGGTCTGCTTCCGGTTACGTTTAACTTTTTAAAGCCTAGCGGTAACTTTACATACCGCCAGGTTTAACATTAAAAAGTTCTACGTGGTGCCCACATTGCGTTTATGTGTTTTGTACGGATCTCAGAACAAACAGCAACTTTTGCCTTATCAAACATTAAGAGACTGGTTTTTATAACCGAAGTGGAAAGTGTTTACAGCGCGGTACGCACTGAGTCCTTATATAAAACAGATACGCTTCGTCTTTAA
>BLKM01000100.1:866212-883040 GCA_013340265.1 Coptotermes formosanus
GGTTATAAAAACCAGTCTCTTAATGTTTTATAAGGCAAAAGTTGCTGTTTGTTCTGAGATCCGTACAAAACACATAAACGCAATGTGGGCACCACGTAGAATTTTTTAATATTGACCCTTTAAAGACGAAACATATCTGTTTTATATAAGGACTCAGTGCGTACCGCGCTGTAAACACTCTCCACTTCGGTTATAAAAACCAGTCTCTTAATGTTTTATAAGGCAAAAGTTGCTGTTTGTTCTGAGATCCGTACAAAACACATAAACGCAATGTGGGCACCACGTAGAATTTTTTAATATTGACCCTTTAAAGACGAAGCGTATCTGTTTAATGTAAGGACTCAGTGCGTACCGCGCTGTAAACACTCTCCACTTCGCTTATAAAAACCAGTCTCTTAATGTTTTATAAGGCAAAAGTTGCTGTTTGTTCTGAGATCCGTACAAAACACATAAACGCAATGTGGGCACCACGCAGAATTTTTTAAGGCTTGTCATTCCTCTTTGTTTGTTTGTTTGTTTGTTTGTCCTTTATGTGATGGTGCTGCCATTACCTCAGGCTCTGTACGTCCAGAGAACAGTGATTTGACAGGAAAGTGGGAGTAGCTGTTTCTGCCATATATTGAGGCAAATCCCAGCATTGGCCTGGAGGCACTCAGAAAAGGCATGGCACACCTTGCCAAGTGCAGCCGGCATCGAGTGGACATTTGAACAGGAGACCTATCGAATACGAAAGAGTAGTTCTTCTTGAGAAGCTGATAGTGAATCAGCTGCTCCACCTTCTTCATATAATTTTACTCTTCGTTACCGTTATTTTTAAGTTGTCCATTCCGTGCGGTTTTAGATGGCTGTGTTCAATTTACTGTACCAGCTAGATGCACATTATTGGTTACGTAGCTGATACTGAATCAGCTAGTCCGCTTGTAGCACTAATTTTAATCCGTATAAATCATATTTATTGTGTAAGAAACACCGTCATCCTACTTTAGCCGTGAGGTTTTTAAAAACAATACAAGTTTTGATAAATTCTAAAAGGTTTTGACGATGGTGTACAATGTTATGAAGTAATGGGTTTTTGGACTTTTTCCATCCTCCGGAGAATAAAGTAACTAGAATTAAAATTACGACGTTTCGGAAGGTGGTTCTGCTTCCGTCTTCAGGTGAGAAGAGGGATGGAAGTGAGGAACACCTACTCTGTTGGGTCCCTAAGACAGAGCTAGCCTGAACCACTGGGCGACACACGTCAGCCAACTTCCGTTCTATAAGCACCCTACACCAGGTCATGTCACAGAGATTTTTAGCGATTTGATTTATCTCACAGATATAACCTGGTGTCGGGTGCTTATAGAACGGAAGTTGGCTGACGTGAGTTGCCCAGTGATTGAGGTTAGCCCTATGTAAGGGACCCAACAGAGTAGGTGTTCCTCACTTCCCCCCTCTTCTCACCTGAAGACGGAAGCAAAACCACCTACCGAAACGCCGTAATTTTAACTGTAGTTATTTTATTCTTCGGACGATGGAAAAAGTCCAACAACCCATTACTTCACAGTACAAGTTGTACCTTTTATGCACAAATGACATCGACAGCGGAGCCTACTGCAGACTGTGTAACCACGTACATAGTGACTTATCACTGGCAGTTGGTTTTAAACCTGGCATATCGCGCTTCCTATACGGTCTCTGGCCACAGCCATTTTAAATAAGAGTGCTTTGTTGTAAGAGATTATAAAGTTGAACGTGTGGGAAAATTCTCCTATCTGGGCTCCGTAATAAGTCATGAAAATGATGCGAGGAAAGAAGTGAAACTACGTATTGTGATTGCTAACAAGTGATGTCATGGACTGGCCAGACAACTATAGCTAGGTTCTTATCACGCCATAATAAAATAAATATATATAAGATGCTAATTAGGCCAGTGTTGGTGTACGGGTCGGAAACATGGTCATTAAAGAAAGGAGACATTGAAAGACTTAGGGTATTTGGAAGGAGGATTTTGAGAGTAATTTATGGCCCCATAAAAGAAGGACATGAATGGCGTGTAAGAAACAACGAGGTGTCACATGACCTTCACAAGGACCAGGATACAGCTGGGAAGGCTGAGGTGGGCAGGACCTGTCTTTGCAATGGAGGAACACAGACCTGCGAATGGAATCCCCGTTAGTAATCCAGGAGGTGCAAGGGGAAGAGGAAGGACGGAGTGGACGATGACAGTAAGGCCATCGGAATACGGAACTCGAAGAATGTTGCTCTGAACCGGGAAACCTACTAAGGAAGGCCTTGGCCCCTGGAGGGGTGTTGCGCCAATGATGATGATAATATTGCGCTCCCTGAAGATGGTACGCGTGCGCCGAAACATGTCGCAGCTGCGTGTTTAACAGTCATATGTAACTAACAGTGTGCATTTAGTTGGTACAAAAAAATTGAGTACGCTGATCTTTGTTACCATGTTTGTAACTTGGAATATGGCTGAACGTTGTGAAGCTTTAATCGGCTGCTCACAGATTGCGCTGAGCGCTAGCCGGTAGGCGGATATGTTTTTCGCATCTCTGGTTGCGGCTGTCAGGGAACAGTGAAATGGCGATGCGTGATGTAAGAACTGAGTCGCAGGTATCAGTGTGCAGTTCGTTGCGTTACACGTGGCAAGTCGCGAAAGGAATTGGTGGGATGGGGGAATAGCGAAACGAGAGAAGAGTAAAAAGAAGAAGAGGAAGGTTGGATATGAAAGGCGTTTGTGACTATAATGGAATGAAAAGAAAAATTATGTAGATAAGCGTGTAAAGATAGATGGTGACAGATGTACGGGGAGGGAAAGTGGGGAAGCGCGGGAGAACAGACAAGGTGAAAGGCGTGGAGGAATATGGGAAATGGAGTTTGTACAGAGCGCGCTGTGTGTGTTTCACTGCTGACAGAAGGCTGCCCCTGGGGACAGGGCGCGAGTTACGGCTGCTTTTGCACATTTCTGATTTGACACCGAGCTAGGCCCGCCTTGTCTCTTGGGAGGTTTTGAATTTCCCCCAGCAGTGCTGATGAAGGATCAGTTCTTCCAGAACCGTATGCAATGTCGACTGATAGAGACACGTCATCGACTGATAGAGACACGTCATCGACTGATAGAGACACGTCATCGACTCATAAGCTCTGGTCGGGCGTGGCTGACACTGTGCCGTCCATCACCCGTCAGTCCACTTCGTACTGCTTGGACTGGTGAATGAGGGGGGGGGGGCACACTCTTAACCATTTAATCATGACCTATGGTCGGGCGTGGCTGACACTGTGCCCCCATGACCCGTCAGTCCACTTCTTACTGCTTGGACTGGTGAATGAGGGGGGGGGGGGGCACACTCTTAACCATTTAATCATGAGGTATGGTCGGGCATGACTGACAGTGTGCCCTCCATCACCCGTCAGTCCACTTCGTACTGTTTGGACGGGCGAGTGAGGGCGGCACACTCTTAACCACGCCCGCCCAGCGCTTAGGATTTGATGAAGACCTGTATTTACCGACGTTGCGGAGTAGCCTGGTGTCCCCAGAAGGTCGGCATCTTCTGTCAGTCGGCAGGGTAATTGTGGCCCCCCACAACTACTGATTGCTAGCCTCTGTGCTCACCTGCAGTGCCTTCAGCATCGTCACAGCGGCCCTCGAACTGTGGTCATTCGTGTTGCACCAATGGTGGGAAATTTCTGAGAAGCTAATCGACTGTTGCCCTATCGGGAGTAAAATTTGTCCCATGGAGTTTGATGGTTTGTTAGTTTGTTAGTTTGTTAAATTACAGATTGGATACGTCTGGCACAGGTTAGGGACCAGTCGCAGACCCCTGTGGCGACGGTAATGTGACATTTCTTCCAACAAAACGTGGGGAACTTATGACTCTCTGAGTTCTGTTAGTTTCTGAACAAACGGGGAGATCTGCTAGTTACAAAACGTATGTAATTTTCCCATTTACGTGTATAGTTCCTGTCATGGCCTGATGATGGCTCTGATGGGCCAAAACTATCATTAGTATTATTATTTCTTACTGCAATTGGGTGTTCACCCTGTGGCAGCAGTCTTACACCAGTACAGACACCACAATACAATAACACATACATAAACGGAACAGCACAAATTGCAATACACGTATTGGCAGTTCACCCACACAATACAGTGTGCCTACACTAATACAGATATACCTACATAAGTACAATATACGCACACAAATACAATATACCCACACAAATACAATATACGCACACATTACAAAATACTTACACAAATACGATATACGATACAGTAGCCAAAAAAGTATTTAAAACGAAGTGTTGGTTCTGTGTATCTAATAAGAATAAATATACTTTTTTTAAGCAAAGAATGGACTGATCTGGCTCAGGATTAGAGCCAATGGCTGATCCTTGTCAACACGATAGGGAACCTTCAAGTTGCAGCTTGCGGTTGCTCCGTTTCTTACATCTTGTAGCTCGGTATTTTCTCATGCCGTGTAACTTAGTATTTGCTTACAGTTTTTACCCTCCACGTTTCCTTTTAGAGCTACGAACCGGTGTAATTTGACTGCGGATGCGTTTAGCAGCTCAAGTGTAAAATGTTTAAGGAACTGAAGTACTGACACCGATAATTTTTCCAGTCTTGTGTTCTGAGTTTACTGGACCGATATAACTACATGCATTATGGATATTGCTGTAAATATTTTAACCGCCTCACTGGACCAGTATAACTACGTAGACTCCAGTCTCCTGTCTCAACTCTGGTGGACTGTTTAAGTTTGCTCGTCTGTTGATAATGTAGAAACTATATGCATGCTTGGTTATGTTACTCATGGTTCGTGTTTTGTTTTATGAAATAGTAACAGGGTTGATTTGCAGATGGCAGCACAGCTGAGTTCTTGAAACTACATTGAGACCATAGTAACTTTATGGTCATGCTTTAATCGCAGAATATTTGTGTGAAAAGGTACATTTTTCATGCTACGCTTCAGGAATTGTCGTAACAGAAAGCGTACTTTCGACAGTAGCTACAAATCATGAAAGTGTTGGCTGTTTCATTGTATGTTACATAGTTTTTAAACATCTCTTCGTGTTCAGGTCGTCACTGTTATAAAATATTACGATGGAAGCTTGAAATCTCACTTCTCTGATTGTTTCTTCTCGTAAGTTCCTACAGCTTTAATACCATACACAGAGTACTTCCATTTTGTCTAGGTTTTGTGATAGAAGTTTAATTACGGTCGAACTCGGTTATAACGACATTGAGGAGACGGAATATTTTGTGTCGTTATACACGAGCGTTGTTATAACCGAGGAGTATAACGTTATGGTTAACAGGGAGGAACTAATTGGTACCACAGAATATCTGACGCTATAGACGAAGTGTCGTATAAAACGAGGTCGTTGTAACGGGGTTCAACTATACATGCGAGGTGGGTTGCGGTCATTGTGTTGAAAATTTTTTAACTTTACAAAGATATTTTCCTTATCTAAGTGACGTTTTGAGCGTTTGTGACGTCATAAACGTTGCTAAACTTACCAAAGCATTTACCCTTTTAAAGCCTAGCGGTAACTTTACGTACCACCAGGTTTAACATTAAAAAATTCTACGTGGTGCCCACATTGCGTTTATGTGTTTTGTACGGATCTCAGAACAAACAGCAACTTTTGCCTTATAAAGCATTAAGAGACTGGTTTTTATAACCGAAGTGGAGAGTGTTTACAGCGCGGTACGCACTGAGTCCTTATATAAAACAGATACGCTTCGTCTTTAAAGGGTTAATCCCATTATATTCGGGAGACAATCTCTTCGAAATTCGGCCGCGATAGCTCAGTCGGTATAGCGACTCGCAACGGACTGAACGGTCCGGGGATCGAAACCTGGTGGGGGCGAGATTTTCCTCACCCGTCCAGACCGGTCCTGGGGCGCCAACCCAGCCTCCTGTACGGTGGGTACCGTGTCTGTTTGCCGGGGGTAAACCGGCCGGAGCGTGGCGTTGAACATTTTGGGCCCTCTGGCGCCAAGGTCACATATGGGTAAGCTGACTGCTTGGCCCGTAGCGGGACGGCCTTCACCTTTCACCCCGTTCGAGTCTCATCCGACACACAGCCTGTTCTGGCTGCTGTTTTTTCTTTGTTTTCCTCAGACTGTCCAGGTAAGTGCCAGGCCACTACTGATTCTTCATAGTCTTTCCCAGTTCTACACCCGCCAAAAATCCTACCAACCGCCTGCAGTGTGCGTGACTTCAGGCTTCCGCCGCCATGTTGATGAGACCTGCACTCTTCTGGGGTGTTACGCAGCGTCAGGTGGCAATTGTTTACTGACGTTTCGGGACAACCTATCGGCCCCATCTTCAGGGGTCAAGAAGCCCAAGAAGAACGCAGCTTTGAGTGGTAGTTCTGTATCGACGTTTCGGGACAACTTATTGGTCCCATCTTCAAGGATTAAGTCCAAAAGGAACGCAGCTTTGAGTGGTAGTTCTGTATCGACGTTTCGGGACAACCTATTGGTCCCATCTTCAAGGATTAAGTCCAAAAGAACGCAGCTTTGAGTGGTAGTTCTGTATCGACGTTTCGGGACAACTTATTGGCCCCATCTTCAAGGATTAAGTCCAAAAGGAACGCAGCTTTGAGTGGTATGTCTGTATCGACGTTTCGGGCCAACTTATTGGTCCCATCTTCAAGGATTAAGTCCAAAAGGAACGCAGCTTTGAGTGGTAGTTCTGTATCGACGTTTCGGGACAACTTATTGGTCCCATCTTCAAGGATTAAGTCCGAAAGGAACGCAGCTTTGAGTTGTAGTTCTGTATCGACGTTTCGGGACACCTATTGGTCCCATCTTCAAGGATTAAGTCCAAAAGGAACGCAGCTTTGAGTGGTAGTTCTGTATCGACGTTTCGGGACACCTATTGATCCCATCTTCAAGGATTAGTAAGTCCAAAAAGAACGCAGCGTTGAGTGGTAGTTCTGTGCCGACGTTTCGGGACAACCTTTTGGCCCCATATTCAAGAGTCTTCAGTAAATCAAACAAGTGTCTTTTGAGTGAATGAGTGAGTCACACCCGGGTTGCCGTGGCTACATACCCGGATTACTGCGGCTGAGAAGCAATTTTTTTTTCCATTGTTAAGATTTCATGTTAAGAGAACGCGTTTCGTGAAGCTCCATTACCAGGTGCACACTGTGTTATCCCTCCATATGACTGAACGGCGCGAGTTAACTAAAAGGCCCAGGAGCAAGTGTGACACTGTGCATAGGAGCAAGTGTGACACTGTGCATGTCACACTTGCTCCAGGGCCTGTACCAGTGTCTATATTTATTTTGTATCTCGTAAGGTTATGGACATTTACATAAAACCCTGGTGAATGGGGTGGCGCAGTTCGTTGAGGCACTGCGCTACAAGCCGGAAGGTCGCGGGTTGGATTCCCGGTGGTGTCACTGGAATTTTTCATTGACATAATCTTTCCGGTCGCACTATGGCCCTGGGGTCGACTAAACCTCTGATAGCAATAATACCAGGAATATTTCCTAGGGGTAAAGGAGGCCGGTGCGTAGGGCTGACAACTTTACCACCTTCATGTGCCGATTGTCTTGAAATCTGGGAACCTCAGCCTCCTGGAACCCTCAGGGTCTGTCCAGGGACTGCTTTACCTGTACCTTTTATACGAAACCCTGTTTTAGTGAGACTGGATGACCTCTCATATCACGACGTTGGTAAGAATATTTACAAAAATCGGTCGCCTGGTCACGTTACTAGCATCTGGCGACAGGAACACTGCACTGACTTCAGAGTGTCCTAACAGCGAGTTGACGTCACCGCCTGCTATCAGTGAAATCAATCGCCTTTAATTAAGCAATTCCCTGCAGGTGTGCCGACCCATAAAGCTGTGGTATATAGAGTTTCCCGGCAAACATTAGACCCACCTTGAGGTATATTGCTGGAGAGTGTAAGCAGGCTACGTGGTGTGACTGCAAAGCCTACTGGAGCCAGACGGTCCCGTCTGTGTACATTGAGTCCATGGAGGGTAGAATATACCCCGTGCTTCTCAACGTGGTGTAAATTACATTCTCTAATTAAATCCACGGATCAGATTTTTATTTGACACAGACGCGTGTGTCTGTGTGTTTGTGTGTGTCACTGTTTTCTATTTTCTAATTACGACTTAATACAGAACACGTAAGTCGACGTCGCAGTCCTTCCCTCTTCTACCTACTTGTTTACAGCAGGTGTTGAGGGTTTCTGTTTTCATTTGATCACACTCAGACACACACCACAGTCGATAGGATTCCTCTTGACGAGGGATCGGCCTCAGAACACGTAAATACGTTACGAAATTTACGCCACACATGCCCATACCAATATGTACGGTAACCAGGGCTTTTAAAGCGACACACAAGTACTGTGGTGCAGTTTTGTGTTGTCATCGGGATCTTTGGTAACGTTATTTTGAAGTAGATGGGTGAATTAATTGTACAGTCGGACCCAACATGTCGTTTAATGCACGTTTTATTGGAAACTAGTTTCGGATTATAAGGGAGTCGTCATCGGGGCTTAACAAAAGCTATAACCTGGAAACGCCATATATTGCAGGCAGAAGATCTCGACCTTTACATTACTGAATACATTTCAAATATATATAATAAGTATAAATATTGTATGTGTATATTGTATAATATTGTATGTATGTAGCCTAACTAAAATGTTAAACTGAGGTAAATGTTAAAATGTTGCCAATGTTCTAAAAAGTAGAAGAACGAATGAGTTTTTGAAAAATAAGTAAAAATTTAAAGTGAATTTTAAAAAAATAATACAAGGAGTGAACTGTGTTTAATGAGTTGTTGGTCCGACTGCAGAATCAAACAGAATATATGGCATACTTATGAACAATACGCTAACGAGTATTTCTTACATTAAAATTAAAGGGACTGCAGGCGCCAAATCCTCTTTCCTTCTATCAGTGTTAGTCCTTCCTAATTGTTGGAAGTTAGTGACTGCATATTGTGAGTGAATGAGAGACCAGATTCCTGATGTAGGTTTCCCTATCGTCCCGGCTTACTTGTAACAGTGCCGGTTGTATGAATTTTAAAGAATTGTGTTCCGGCGTACTTTTCTTATCTGAGTTATCTCATTTTTATAATATTAATAAATTACCCTGTTTTCTTCATTGCGTGGCAAGAAAATATTTTGTTTTTATCACCCCCTCTGCCGCCTCAAAAATCTTATTAAATGTCCCGGTTTTTGCTTTTTTTAAAAACGGGATCCCTACCCGGATGAAGAAAGGAACGTTTTTCATATCTAAAGAAATAATGACGTATGGCAATGCATTGTGATATCGGCAAGGAGGTCACCTGTGTAAGTGTAACGTTGTACATAAGAAACTACAGAAATGACTTGATTGAATTTGGTATTAAATGTCTGTTAAAGGTCCTTAATTTTGTTCGGACAGAAATTAAATTTAAAATTTACCTAATCTTGTTGTACAGTCGAACTCGGTTATACCGTCATGAAAGGGACTGAATATTTTGTGTCGTTATAAACGAGTGTTGTTATAACCGAGCAGTGTAACGTCATGGTTAACTAAGTACTTAAAAGGTACCACAGAATATCTGACGCTATAAACAACGTGTCGCATAAACCGATGTCGTTATAACCGGGTTCCACTCTACGTACGTAATGTAAAATTCGCAACAAGTTAGGACATATCTTGTATGGCAAAGGGCATTCGTTATCATTATTATACAAAGAAGCACAGATACAATACTTTATAGCCCTGTGGGGTGTAATGAGATAGTTTTATGGTAGCAGGTTAAACATGTAAATCTACGAAATTTGTTGGCGTATAAATAGTAAATAAATAATCTGGCTAATGATTTTAGCGATATAGCGAGGAAGCCATTTGCAGTATGTATGTACTGCAAACATAACTGTTGCTTGTAACAACACAGACTCAATGTAACCTCGGTATGTATACAGCGTGGCTCATACACTGTATTGTACACTGCCGTACGAGATAGGCGAAGCCATCTTTGTAACACTCTGGGTAGACGGAAAACCACAAAAATCGAGTATTTGTGTGTACAGTGTATGGGGCATATCAGGGGAGTCGAGGTATAGCTCCACTCATTCATAACATGGGCATTAGATGATTTAACGGTCCCGCCATCTTATCCCCGGGGAAAGAGCCCACAGTACGTATTGTGTACGAGGTTGGGTGGGCCCCCAGAACAGCTCTGAACGCTTTGGGGTAGGCTTAAACGTTACATGCTGCGGGACATCGAACCCAGACCCTTCGAACGCCCGGGCCACTTCCTACTCAATATACCGACTGAGCCCTCCTGGCTGTTCGTGTGTGTTAATGTTAAAGAAATGAAACCATAAATAACGCCGACAAATTTACCTACAGGTGTATTTTTCACGTATGAAGTGCTGTGTGGCAACAGGATTGTCTGTTTATGTACGCAAGTACTGTTGAAGTGAGTGTTACGGTTAGCGCCACGTACGGCGGGTCAGTGCACTAACCTTCTGACAAAATGGCGCCACACGCGTTTAAACAAACAAGCATCGCTGTGAAGGCACGTCGGCTCTAGTAAATATTCAACACAGCCATCAGAAACTTTTATATCACATTCCGACTGAGTAATCGCCTGTTGGCTATTCAGCGGTGTTGCCAGTATAATGTGTTTATTCTTCGTACAGTCTGTAGTCAACCGCTTGTTCAGAGCAGCTTAAAAATACGGATAAAGTGTGATTAATGAAGGTGGTAAAGGCTTTACGTCTATTTTGCAAGGTTACACTGTGTGTGAAGGCTCAAGCACAAATTATTTTTTAAATTATCGGAGAGTTGTCATCGAAAAGTGTGTGTGTGCATTAAGTATATTATTGCTTGTAGTGTGCCTTCCTCTTCCCGTCTGGAACACATTCCAGGCAAGTGCTCCCACTTTGCAAGTCGTCTGGGACTAGCAAAGGATGCGTGATTTCAGGCTTCCGCCGCCATGCTGATGAGATTTCCTACTTCTGGGGTATTGTGCAGCGTAGAATGATGATCCTTTACCGACGTTTCGGAACAACGTATCGATACCGGGACCGATACGTTGTTCCGAAACGTCGGTAAAGTATTACCAGTCTAACTACATGGAGCAGAGGCCTTCTTAAGAAGCTAACAGTTTCTCAGCTAGTCAAGAAATTTCCCGCATTTTATGGAACCTGAAGGTTCATTACTGCATTCACAAGAGCCCACCACCTGTCCCTATCCTGAGCCAGCTCAATCCAGTTCATGCACACCATCCCACTTCCCGAAGATCCATTTTAATATGGGCTGTTGTGAATGCGGTAATGAACCTCCGGGTTCCATAATATGCGGGGAATTTCTTGACTAGCTGAGAAACTGTTAGTTTCTCAAGAAGGCCTGTGCTTCATGGAGTTATATCTAGTAGGCACCAATGCATAAAATACCTCAATGGCTTCCCCTCACACCTTTTTTGTGGCTAATCCCGACTGTCTCTACACCTGTAGTGGGAACACAACTGTCACTATTTTCCGCATTTCGTGTGAAACGTTCTAACTGCGATGCACTTGTAGAGGCCATACTGAGTTGGAAAATGGAAAGTCGCAGACAAAACGGCGGTACACTGCAGCACCTTTTTATGGTCCTGATGAAAACATCCCATTAACCGTTTAAAGCCTAGCGGTAACTTTACGTACCGCCAGGTTTAACATTAAAAAATTCTGCGTGGTGCCTACATTGCGTTTATGTGTTTTGTACGGATCTCAGAACAAACAGCAACTTTTGTCTTATAAAACATTAAGAGATTGGTTTTTATAACCGAAGTGGAGAGTGTTTACAGCGCGGTACGTACTGAGTCCTTATACAAAACAGATACGTTTCGTCTTTAAAGGGTTAATTTAGATTGCTTTCTGTTGCCATTTTCTGTTGCCATTTACCTGCGCAGCGTACAGTATGTCAGTGCATGGCAATATAATGTAAGTAATTAACCTTTTAAAGCCTAGCGGTAACTTTACGTACCACCAGGTTTAACATTAAAAAATTCTACGTGGTGCCCACATTGCGTTTATGTGTTTTGTACGGATCTCAGAACAAACAGCAACTTTTGCCTTATAAAACATTAAGAGATTGGTGTTTATAACCGAAGTGGAGAGTGTTTACAGCGCGGTACGCACTGAGTCCATATATAAAAGAGACACGCTTCGTCTTAATAGGGTTAATTGCGTTGCAGATTGTATCGATTTGGTATGCAGTTCGAAAGTAAACTGAGAATTTCTGTTCTGACGATAAGAACTTGGTGACTGATTGGCAATTCTGAAGGCAAAAGGCCGTTCTTTTTCAGGCAAGGTGACAGGTAGCTGGCTTCTTTGACTACGTACGACTGTAATACATATGAGAGGAAACTGGGTGTTTTCTGTAAGATTGTTGGGTGTGTTTTATTCCGTGTTTATATCTAGCGTATGATGTGATTTTAATAGCCAGGGCTCAAAGCCTTTGCAATTCAATTCTTACCATATACCACCATGTTTAAGATTCAACAACTCTACGTTAGTATTAATTCTTCAATCAGATCCAACACTTCGTTCTAAAAATACGTTTTTTCTGCTACTAGCTTCAGCTCATAAAAGTCATTTTCAGTGCATGACAGAAACTGTAAGCCTGAAGATGGCTCTTATAAGCCGAAACTAATAGTCAAAAAAAATATTTTAAAACGAAGTGTTGGAACTGATTGTAGAATTAATAACAGTAAATACACTTTCGTAATCTGTATGCCAACAGAGATGTCTTGCGTTAAAATTCTACGTTCTGCTCACACAGTGTGTTTATGTGTTTTGTGTGGATCTCAGAACAAACAGCGATTGTTTCCCTATACAGCATTAACTGACTGGTTTTTATAACCGAGACGGAGTGTGTTTACTGCGCGGTACGGACTGGATCTTTAAGTATCCCCTCTAAAGCCCAGTGGTTACTGTATGTACCGCCAGGTTTAACATTCACAAATACTACGTTCTGCCCACACAGTGTGTTTATGTGTTTTGTGTGGATCTCAGAACAAACAGCGATTATTTCCCTATACAGCATTAACTGGCTGGTTTGTATAACCGAGACGGAGTGTGTTTACTGCCCGGTACGAGATATATCTTTTCAGTGTTATTAAGGTTAATATCTTTACTTAAATAATCAATTACGGGAAAGACAGTTCAGCTGTTTTGTTATGATATATAGTCTTTAACACTGATAACTATTTCTTTCAAAATGGATCATTCTGTGTTTCTGTGTAACGGACAATACGGGATTTAACTCACTCTCCTCCGGGTGCTATCAATTGAGACCAATCAGCTGTAGCCACATTTAGAATTTACGTGCCCAGCGGTTAGCATTGTTTGAGGGGACAGACTCTGGGTCTGGCTGCATGCAGTTTTAACATGGCTTGTCGCTGGCTGCATTTGTCTAGCGCACAAGATAAATGAGAGTGGCAACGACAATGCTGCCAACGCTCTCATTGTCCTTCCCCTCTTTTGCACTAATACAGCGTCCCTGAAAGCAAGTTTGTAAACCCACACACAAATGAAGACAAACAATAGGAGAAATCAGTATTAAACGAGGAGAAATTGAAAGTACATTTGAGTATTTTTTTTCGTTTCATGGTGACTATGAGCGTGAAATATAACTTCAGTTCCGCCCGCGTTCGCTAGGGGCGCCACTTAACAGTGCTTTTAATCACAGATTTTTGCACGTCTGCCAACCAAAGGAAATAAGAAGATTGCACATGATGTACACCGTGATGAGTACACAGACTTTATAACGGCGTTCTTTACTGTCAAAATGCAATGTCACAATACCAGCGTAAGTGAAATTAATTTACCCCGTGAGAAAAGTACGGCCATATCTGCACCGATTTAAAAAAATTAATGAAATGTTCAAACGAAATATTTGCAGATTTTTACCTGAATTGGACATTAAATGTGGAAAATTCCGCTAGAGGTCTGTTTAGACCCCTAAATAAAAACATGGCTTTCAGTGCGCCTGTCTACAAGGAACTCTGGCGATGTCTGTTTCTTGTAACATCTGTACAGATATGCATCCAAATCGTAGGCTATATTACAGCAATCTAAATTAACACCAACTCATACACAATGTGAAAACAAAATATACAGTAATTTTACGTGAACCCCGACATGTTTCGTTGCACCAGTTCACCATCTTTAAGGGGTGGCATTTAACACTTAAAACACACAAGCACGGTTTTAAAATGCTGATTAAAAAACATTATTGTTTGAACCATCACACGTTGGTGCAATATGTTGAGGTTTGTCTTCTAAATGTTCTTGGCTTAGTGAGGATATTTGCTCACTGATATGTAACATCTAAAATGCAGCTTTGCAGATACAAGCATCAAGTTTCATTTTTTGGCCTGGGATGGGCTTCATCCTGCAAAATATTAAAAATACTATAAGAAAATAAGGTTTTGCTATTATTCCTATCTTGCAAAAGTTGAGTAGATCGAGATACTACCAGTTGTTTGTGTATAATTTGTTTACAACTTTTTCAGCACATACTGCAAGATACTGCGTCAGCATGTGGCGGTTTAAGTAATAATGTTTTTAACCTTTTAAAACCTAGCGGTAACTTTACATACCACCAGGTTTAAGACTAAAAAATTCTACGTGGTGCGCACATTGCGTTTGTGTTTTGTACGGATCTCAGAACAAACAGCAACTTTTGCCTTATAAAACATTAAGAGACTGGTTTTTATAACCGAAGTGGAGAGTGTTTACAGCGCGGTACGCACTGAGTCCTTGTATAAAACAGGTTACGTTCTGTCTTTAAAGGGTTAATGAGCATTTTAACAAGTGGGTTTGTGTGTTTAAATGTTAAATATGTTTATCCACCTGAAGATGGTGTATTAGTGCATCGAAACATGGTGAAAGGAACTTATAAATTCGTTATATGGGAAAGAATAAAATTTCTTAGTGTTAGACCAGGTTGTGCGTTTCAGAAGGACGTGCGATAAGTAATGTTCCTTCTGTCATAAAAATTAAATGAGAAATGTAACTCATTTATTACACTGAATTGGCATTACTTTTCAATACAGTCTCCAAGCATACTGATGTATTTCTCCCGTCTAAATCTTTGTTTAAATATTTTGTCGTGTAATGTCATGCAGCCTTGAAGTCACCGGCCCGTAAAAGCGGCCATTTTGTTGTTGCACCCGTCAGCTGGGAGAGGTAGCAGTGACCTGACCTGGCACTGTAGAGAGAAATGTATTATGCATGCTGTTTTTGAGGTGATTCTTGTAAGGACAGAGTTACAGTTAGTGCAGTATGGGTAGTGACCCCGTTGAGGGCACTTGGTGAGGTTCATGGCGTGAGGTGGTGGCATGGGGCCGCACTGTGCAGGGGAGAAGGCCGACGACATGCGTGGACGACTGCTTGTGACCGGGGCTGTGGGTGCTAGCGTCCAACAGCGGTTTTCCATGGAGTGAGTAGACATTTGTGTTGCGTGGATATAGCAGAGGAGACTGGATGTTGGTCGCGTTGAGAAAATTGTAACTTTCCATTTGTAGGGTCCGGTGTTCAGGGGGATGTTGACAGTGTTGTTAAATTTTATGTTAAGAGGGTAATTGGTTAGTTGGTTTAAGGTTCAGTTCAGAATTGATTCTCATGATATTGTAGGTTTAAATAAATGTTACTTTGTAGGTTCTCAGCGATTTCATTGCGTCCCTCGGTATCTAGGCAAGTCCCTGGACCATAGCGAGCGCCCGTTTCCCTTTCCAAACCGACGCCGCGACAAGGGTTAAAACCAGTAGCCTTTAAAACGTTTAAAACCAAACACTGCTATCTTACCCACGGAGCGAGATGACACGGTCAGTGTTAATAATAAGAATTCGTGGGCCGTGGCGGCTCTACCAACGCTGTGCACAGCGCTCGTCCCGAGTCCGGCTTGACAAGGAGACAGCCCGGAACTCCGGGAGGGTTGTGCGGGGCGTCAAAACTGTACCGGTCGGTTGAGGGACCTCGGTGTGAGTAGCGGGTGACGACGGTACGGCGTGTCGCCTTACAAATCTGGCCCTTGCATTCACAACCGTTCACCATAAGCCATTTCCACTTCCTTATTATCGTGAAATGTTCCAAGCTGAGAAAAACTGCATCAATGTGATCAGGAAATATGCTGCAAAATAATTATAAGTGACTGGAATAAATTACTTACATTTAACCCTTTAAAGACGAAGCGTATCTGTTTTATATAAGGACTCAGAGCGTACCGCGCTGTAAACACTCTCCACTTCGGTTATAAAAACCAGTCTCTTAATGTTTTATAAGGCAAAACTTGCTGTTTGTTCTGAGATCCGTACAAAACACATAAACGCAATGTGGACTCACGTAGAATTTTTTAACGTCGTATGTAAAGTTACCGCTAGGTTTCAAAAGGTTAAAATTGACACAAGGTGCCACTTACGGTTCGTAACGGGTTCTGTGAAGTTGTTAGTTCGTTAACAATTGATGGTTATAATGGTGACGTCTGTAATTGACTGAGGCGGGTTCTGGCATGGCTTACACACTTTTCCTTATTTATGTTAGACAGCTGTGTCTTGTGTGTGTCAAAACAGACTTGAGTTGTTATTTTACGCTGTGCTGGCTGAGCTACTAACAGCTGTCTCATTAAACCAGTAAAGCATACCGCACGCTGTATTCACATATCACGTTATGTGTAATATTGAAGTTGCGTTCGTTAGTATCCTGTGTGTCTGCGCATGTCCGAACCGACTTGGATAAAGCGTTTTGAGTCAGGCAATGCACTTGTGACAAACGAAGGAGAGTTCTCAATGCTGCAGATCAGCTGTCGGCTGC